>CAUYSK010055622.1:0-13625 GCA_963575035.1 Avahi laniger | reverse complement strand
GAATCTGTAAATCACTTTGGGTACTATAGACATTTTAACAATGTTGATTCTGCCAATTCAAGACCATGATATGTTTTTCAATTTGTTTACATCCTCTGCAATTTCCTTCCTCAGTATTTCATAGTTCTCACTGTATAGATCTTTCACCTCCTTGGTTAAATATATTCCTAGATTTTTTTATTTTATTGTTATCATGAAAAATATTGAGTTTTTGAATTGATTATCAACTTGATTGTTGTTGGTGTATATTTATTTTGTAACCTGAGACTTTGCTGAATTGATTTGTCAATGCCAGGAGTGTCTTGGCAGAATCTTGCAGTTTTCTGGATATAAGATCATATTGTCAGCAATGAGCAATGGTTTAAATTCTTCTTTCCCCATTTGGATACTCTTTATTTTTTTCTCTTGCCTGATTTCTCTGGCTAGGACTTTAAGCACTATGTTGAACAGAAGTGGAGACAGTGGGCAACCTTGTCTAGTTCCAGTTCTAAGTGGGAATGCTTTTGATTTTTCCACATTCAATATGATGATGGCTGTGGGTTTGTTGTATATGGCTTTTATAATATTGAGGTATGTTCCAACTATGCCTATTTTGTTAAGAGTTCTTATCATAAAAGGGTGCTGAATTTTGTCAAATGCTTTTTTTGCATCTATTGAGAGGATCATCTGGTCTTTGTTTTGCAAATAGGCAACCTACAGAATGGGAGAAAATATTTGCATGCTATACATCTGATAAAGGGCTAATAACCAGAATCTACAAAGAATTTAAGCAAACCAGAAAGAAAAATCAAACAACCCCATTAAAAGGTGGGCAAAAGACATGAACAGAAGCTTTTCAAAAGAAGATAGACTAATGGCCAATAAACTTATGAAAAAATGTTTAACATCTCTATCATCAGGTAAATGCAAATCAAAACCATAATGAGGTATCACTTAACCCAAGTGAGAATGGCTTTTACTAAAAAGTCCCCAAACAAGAGATTCTGGCATGGATATGGAGAGAAAAGAGCACTTATACACTCTTGGTGGGACTGCAAACTAATACGACCTCTATGGAAAGTAGTATGGAGATACCTCAAAGAACTAAAAGTAGACCTGCCATTTGAACCAGCAATCCCACTACTGGATATTTACCCAAAGGAAAAAAAGACATTTTATAAAAAAGACACTTGCACTCAAATATTTATAGCAGCATAATTCACAGTCAAAAGACGTGGAAACAACCCAATTGCCCATCAATATATCAGTGGATTAATAAAATGTGTTACATATATACCATGGAGTATTACACAGCTATAAAAAATGGTGAACCAATATGTTTTGTAACAACCTGGATGGAACTGGAGACCATCTTTCTAAGTGAAGTATCACAAGAATGAAAAACAAACACCACATGTATTCACTATTAAATTGGAACTAAATGATCACACTCATGTACATATGGTAGTAAAATTCAGTGGAAATCAAGCATGTGGGAGGGAGGAGGAGGGAATGGGTAAATTCACACCTAAAAGATACAATGGACACTATCTGGGTGATGGACACACTTATAACTTTGACTTAAACTGTACAAAAGAAATTCATGTAACCAAAATGTTTGTATTCCCATAATATTCTGAAATAAATAAAAAAAATAAACAAACAAGCAAAATACATGGAGATTCCAGGGATAACAAGAGTCATCTGTTTGGAGAGATGAGTTTCAGCTTGAAAAGAGGTCAAGAAAGAGGATAAATATTGAGCCACTGCCTTGGTTTCTGAGACTTGGATACCACTGGTGTGTAAAGCATATCCTTCAGAAAATTTATTGTATATTGTGTGCTAGATACTCCTTATCTCTAAATTTTAAAGAAAACTTCAATAAATTTCTATAATACTTTTTGAAAAAAAATTAAAGCAATGAAAATTTCTCATACCTAGCACATTAATTTGAATTTTTAAGACATGCTTTGCCTACTTTATAAAAATATTTGAAATTCTTCAAATATTAAAGAAAATATATTAATAATGTAAAAGTAAAAAACAAAGGCAGAACAAAACACTTGCCAAACTCAAATTGGTAACTATTACCATGCATCTGTGAATCATATGAGATGTTATACTTCTCATGATCTTATAGTAGGAAGCAAATAATTTTTAGTACAGTAGCAATCTTTTTCTTACGCTGCATTTAAATAGGAATTTTTCACCTCTATCCTTATGTAAGGTAAGTTAGGTATCATTTTAGTAAAATGTTTCATGCTATTTTTCAAACTATTTTGAAATTCGGAATTGAACTCTGAATTCGAATGCTGGATCCTACTAGTTTTATAACTAACATTTTAAAACTAAATGTTGCAAGAGTTGACTTGTGATTTTTATGATATACTTCAAATGTTAGTATTTCACATTTCTAATAGTAAAGACACAACCTCTTAAAATTAGCTGAAGAGAAAGGACAGACCACTATACGTGATCACAAAGACTCAACTTGTCAAAGAGACTAACATAAAAGACTGAAGTGTATTCAAAATCAATATACAGGAGGCCTCAAACTGTCAGACCCCATTTCAAGATTCCCTTTGCCTTATCAGTATGTGTTTAGAGTCTTCAGAGCTGAGTACAGGACAAGTTTGCATAGGAAAGCAACTGTTCATACCTTCTACTTTCCAGTGTAACTACAGTACATAAATGTGAAGGGTTTTTCTACAGTGATCAATCTTGAGAAAATAGATGCATCATGCTGAAAGCATCCCTAGCTCTGTAATCAGTACAAAGAACTCTTGCATGACCCTTATATATTTCTTAGCTAGTAAATTCCACCAGTCAGTATATTCAAAGAGTTCTGCCCAGGGTCAAATTTGCCTTTGGTAATCTCGTGGAGAGAAGAATAGCTTATAAACTTGTTCTTTCCATTCCGAACCACAGAGTACCAGCAACAATAGAATTACAACAGACTTCTCAACAATAACAATGAAAGCGAGAAGAGTGGAATAAAATTCAAATTATTAAGAGAAAATAACACTCAACTTAGAATCACATGTTTAGCAAACCCTTTTAAGAAGAAGGGAAAAGATAAAAATATTTACAAACAAAAAACTGAGTTTCCCACCAATATCCAGCATAAAGCAACATTTATAGACATACTTCAGAAGAAATAAAATGATCTCAAATGGTCTGAGATGCAAAAGGATTGCTGAACAAATAAAGTAATAGGTTTTATTACATTAAATGAAAATCATATAAATTATTAATAATGTAGCATATTTCAAAAGGCAAAGAAAACATTCAGACAGAAAGGCTGTTCAACTGTGCCTCTATTCAAAAAATTACATGAAAATATTCAGTACCACTTGATTTTGGGAAAGGAAAGCCCAAGTTTCAGTGGTAGGGAATAAGCGTTTTAGACGAGCTTCCAGATGCTCAGTTAGACTGGAACGTAGATTGCATGGTATAGCAGAAGAGCCTAGAGAGGCATGATGGGCCCCTATGACTAGAAGTCTTGTGAGCTATGATAAGCAGTGTGAATTTTATGCTTTTTATGTGCCATCACTCTTTCTGATATCCACTACTACGATTACACTTATACTAGATTGCAATCTTTTCTTTTCTATGAAAACCTCAATAGAAGTATCTCATTTGCCTTTGTGTTATCAAATACTTAGCAGTTTCTGAAATATAGTAGTCATTAAAAGCATGCTCATTAAGTAACTAAATTGTTAATGCTATGTTCCTTGACCTCCTCAGATAGATTTATGTACTTTCATGTTTGTGCTCCCATATGGCCGTACATACCTCTAATCTTGCATGCGCTTGTCCAAAAGTTTGTCTCTTTTAGACTGTTAACCCTTAGATGATAGGATTAATCATTTTTTCTCCCATTAGTGTCACTAGGGACTTCATAAATGTTACTTTAATGAATGAATATAAATATGTATACATATGTAAATGAAACCAAGCTCCATCGTGGGCTGAGGTATGTGATAAGCACTCCCCAAGAAGGAGAACAAGTGGTTTGCTGGAGTTTACTTATACCAGCTCATGATAGCCAACTGATAAATTTTCATGAATTTTGTGAACAGATTGATATCACATTGGTAGGTCGAAGTTGGCCATGATAGAAACAATGTATACCTTGAAAATCAGTAAATGCTACAACCAGGTTTTTTGTTTTTCATTTTGTTTTTGCTTTTCCTTCCTAGAAATTCAGTTGTAGAATTTCAACAGCACCCTATAGTCAGAACGCTTGTCCTCAGGTCAGATGTTTATGCATGTTAAATTTTAGAAGGAAGAAAAAAATTGTGAGTAATCAAGGCAAGATCCAGCTGCTCCACAGCTGTTTTAGTATAGACCCAGATCACTCAGCAGACTTCCTTCACTCCTTCCTGCCCAGCGCAGGATGTGAGATTACAGATTTTAATGCTTTGAAAACTTTATTAGCTACATCAGATCCCTTCCAACAGATGACTGATTTTTCACTGATTCAGTGGTTCAGATAGGGAGTGTTCTCCCCCTTTCTCACATGGAAGAAAGAACCAGAAAGAATAATTTTTTGGGTAAACTGTTTGTAGTTTCTTGAAAGTTACTTTGTGTTTTTTTTTCACTGTACACTTCATTTTCTTCATTTTTCATGTTTGAAACTCAATTTCTGAGTAAAATCATGATCTTATGATCACGAAGTGGGTTCAGAATGAAGTTACCTCTTCAAAAGAAAGGAATTAACGTAGACTCAAGATTTAGTAGAAGACAATTATAAAGCAATCTAAATGGAAACCCAGAAATAAAAAGAAAAGAGTACTATTAGTTACATTGTGAAAATACAAAATGAGCTTAGCCTATTTTGTCAAATGTACCATGGTAAGTATGATTCAAGGTTATCTATTAATTTATTAATTCTTTTATTCAACAGTATTGGCACACTTACTAAATTCTCAGACCTGTGCTAAGTGCATAGGATTCACTGGTGTGCAAACCAGTAAGTAATGTTGCCTTCCTCCACAGAGCTTGCAGTCTAGTCAGGGGTCTGGCAGGGAAACAGATGTTCTGATGGCACAGTACGTAATCACTGGTTTAAACTTCCATCAAAAAACAGAAAAGGTGAATTCTGCCATGCAACCCCCAAGGAATGTACCTTTGTTTAACTTAAAGTCATCTCAAGTATAAGAGCATTCATTAAATTCTTTTAGTTAGGAGCAATACGAATCGATTCTGACTTGTCTAAACAAAACCAGGGAATTTGTTGGAAGACTGTAGACATAACATATCTCTCAAAATCAGAAGAAAAATCAGCACTTGAGATAGGAAGGAACAAGGCAGATTTAGGAACTCAGTCATAGGAGAATATGAAGACTTTTATCCAGACTATCCTTGCCATTAAAGGAACTCAGCTCAACTAACTCCAAGGCTCCCTATTCCCTCTTCTAATCGACCAGTTTGGGTCTTGAATTCATTGTGGGATCAAATAGCTATGGCTGTATAAACAAGGACATTTCCTACAGATACAGCTCTTAGGTACCCCTACTTCCCATTGTAGTTGGATCCCAGAAAAAGGAGATTTGTGAGTCTGGTGACAAGAAATTTTTGCTTAGCCAAATTTTAGTCAGGCTCCTGAACCTCTCTTAGGCTCATCTGTGTATCTCCTTGTAAAACACAGTTTTAGCAAAGAACCCTGTTAAGTCAGTTTAGCAAGTATTCCCATCTTCCATATCTGATCACTCTTGAAATCTTATCAGGTTCTTCATCCTCCACCATCCCCTAGATTATGTCTGATCACCCTGGCCTATCTTCAGAAAAAATTCTATTGGGTCAGTTTAGCCAGAGTTCCTCTTACTCCTCATGTTTCCTCTTAGCAATTTTCATCCACTGACCCCTACCCTGCTCCTTGGCTATAAATTCCCACTTACCCATGCTGTATTCAGAGTTGAGCCTGATTTCTGTCCCCCATTGCAATATCCCATTGCGGTGGTCCCAATATTTATTGCATGGTCCTGAATAAATTCTTCATTACAATGCTTTAACAAGTGGCATTAATAATTTTTTCTAACACTAGTAATCACCTCAGAAGGTGCCCAAAGTACCAACATTACTAAAAATGCATATAGAGGCACGTAGCAAAGAGGCAGACAAGATACAATAAGCAGATAAGAGGACTCCCTGGCCAGCACTATCACTCCTGATCCACCCAGAAGAATCTCTCAATTAGTCACAGTCAAGGACTTTGTCACTCAGGCCTCACTTTCCAAAGCCATTTTTCTTCAGCAGAAAGCAGCACAAGCTCACAGAGTTTATTCCATGCCCTCTCCTCAATAGTAGTTGCCTTTTTTAGACCAACTCTACTGATTTGGTCAAGTCTTTTACACACACTGGTGTACTTCACACCAAAAACAAAAACAAAAACAAACAAAACTAATAAAGACACAACCTTTACAAAACCACAGTACTCATGTTTGTTAACAGTATAAATCCCAACAGACCCCGAGGAGTGCAGTCAAAATCTGCTGTAAAGCTCTGTGCACTGTGCTGTTGATCTATATAGGGGAGTGGGTCTGCTAGCAATCACTCACCCAATACCCAAGCCCCTTCTCCTGCATTGCACTAAGTGTAGAAAAATTCTCTAGACACTCAGCAGTAGTGTAAAACATTATCCCTTCTTTCTGTTGGAACTCCTAACCTTCTAAAATTCCTTATATTATTCCAATGGAAATTGGCTTCCATTCTTACCTCTCTATTGAAACTATCCTTGCCAAATTTCCTTGGGGACTTCCTCTTCTGTTGCTTGCCACTAAAAAGTTAGTGTTCCCCAAGGCTCCATTATCAGCTTTTTTGGTAAACATTATCACTTTTTTTTTATTGCATTACAATTTTTAAATTTTATTTTTTAATTGAAAAACAAAAATTGTATATATTTATCATATACAACATGATGTTTTGAAACATGTATACATTGTGGAATGGGTCATTTGAGCTAATTAACATATGCATTGACTCATATATTCAAGATTTTTTGTGATGAGAACACTTAAAATCTATCCTCAGTGATTTTCAAGAATACAATATATATTATTATTAACTGTACTCATCGTGTTATATAATAGATCTCTTAATCTTATTCCTCCTATCTAATTGAAAGTTTGTATCCATCTCCCTACTCCTTTACCCCTCAGTCTCTAGTAACCACCATTCTCTCTCTGCTTCTGTGAGTTCAACTTTTTTAGATTCCACACATAAGTGAGATCATGTAGTATTTGTCTTTTTGTGCCTGGCTTATTTCATTTAATATAATGTCCTCCAGATTTATCCATGTTTTTGCAAATGACAGGATTTCCTTAATTTTAAGGCTGAATAGCATTTCATTATGTACATGTACTATATTTTCTTTATCCATGTATCCACTGATTGCCACTTACACAGACTCCATATTTTGGCCATTGTGAATAGTGGTGCAATAAACATGGAAGTGCAGATATTTCTTTCAAATACTGGTTTCATTCCCTTTGGATATATACCTAGTAGTGGGATTGCTGGATTATATAGCAAGTCTGTTTTCAATTTTTGGTGTAAATACAACATCACTTTCTTCGGTGGTTTTATCTATTAACTTAGCATCAACATTGATGGATTGCTTATAGATATCCTCGACCTCTATACTTGTATTAATAGTTCAGACATCTTACCTGAACTCCAAAGAGCCTATTAAATATGTCTCCCTGTCTATTCCTCCTAGAACTTAAATTCAATATTTTCAGATAAAATTTCACCTTGCCTTAAAAATCCACTTATGTTTTTGCTATTGAGTGGACATTTGTTGTCTGCGGTGGTCAACATCTTTCAATATTTCTCTTTATTTTTGTAAGTCCCCTTACTATGAGTCTTGCCTTACTAAGATATAAATCAGAAAAATCACTTCCATAAACTTCTTTTCATTTATAGTACAGGCATATAAATTAGGTTTGTACAACAAGATTTATGCATTTGAGGTAATAATAACAGAAATTTTAGGATCTTATATAGCACTGATTATTTCTTGTTAAAGTAGTACTGGCCTGTGATGTTAGAGCTACACCGTGACATTTTGTTAGGTCTCCAGAGGCTCTCTTTTTCCTTCAAGATAATGTGCAGTATCATTAACATACTCCTCAATAATCCAGTTCCTATTAGTCCATATAACTTGGTATCGCATCAGTCCTCTTTCCTATATTATCTTGCATACACTGCTCACATTAAAAAAAAACTCAATGTATATCACTCAAAAGCAAGCAATCTTAATTTATTTGTATTTATGCTGACTTGTTAGTTCTCTTTGTCCCTTGGGCACATATTAGCTATAATTTGACAGACAACTGTGAAATAATCAAGTTTCCATTATGTTTTTTATAATATATACACATTTTTGGATTCATAGAATTATATTTTCTATATTTATTAAATGAATATAAATATATTTTAAGAAGAATTTAGTTAAGAATCTAGTTAGAATTTCCCCTATTATGGGAGGCAATTGAAAAGTTGGGAGTTTAATCATTGTGAAATTAGAGAGAGAGTTCTTGCCTCCTGAATTTACTTGAATTACCACATGAGCTGGGCCTGTCTTGCTCTCTAATTCACATGAAGAATAGTGAGAACAGCAGGAGTAGTAATAGTATCTCTGTCTACTGCTATCACTACACATTGTCTGAATGGTCACTACTGAACTTTCCCTGTAAAGTTGGGTATAACGGTTTGGATAAAAACAACATATCCTTCACATTCTGTCTTCTCCAGATCAAAGCTGGATTAGGGGCAAACTTAAATAAAGGACACATTGTAAGGAAAGCTGAATGAATGGCTTTTTAAAGAGATTCTCACTTAATAAGGTAATTAAGTAATGAAAAACTGGCTTTGCTGAATTCTTGGCCAGGAACCAGAATAACAACACTTTTTCAGGGAAAGCCTCTGAGAATTTTCCCAGTGAAGAGATTCTAACTCGCTTTCATTCTTCTTATTGCACAGTTACATTCAGCACTGCGCATGTATGAGAATCCCACAGCCTCAGTTCCATTTGTGAACTGGTCCAAGGCAGGTTGTTGACAGGATAGTGACTCGCGGTTCTCTGGGCTCAATTGCTTGCACCTTCCTCTAAACCAGCTTCATTTGTAAGGACTTGGAACTGAACAAAATAATGGGTAAAGCCTAGAAAAGTTATCATTCTACTTGATGTAGAAATAAAAAGGGCAGAAGGAAGATTTAGCAAAATTTTAGGCTACAAAGAACCAGGAGTGGGGGCACACTACTGTAATCCTAGTTACTCAGGACGCTGTGGTGAGAGGATCACTTGAACCCAGGGGTTCAAGCTGCAATGAGCTATGATCATGCCACTGCCCTCCAGCATGGGCAACAGAGTGAGACCCTGCCTCTAAAATAATAAAAATAATAATAAGGCTACGAAGAAAGAGGATGCTGGAGTAGACAGGGAAACTGATGTTTACTGATGCCTAGTTTGTGGCTCACATAGCATAGCTGTGCTAGCAGCTTTACATGTACTCACATTCAATCTTCAAAAAGATGTTTTCCCGTTATAGGTATTTTTCTATTTCAAAGATGAGAAAAATATTTATAGATGTGAAGTCGTTCTCATTGTACAGAGCTTGTAAGTAGCAAAATGAGGATCAAAGCCAGACATGTCTGACTTTAAATATCATGCTCTGTCTACCATGTGCATTTCTTACAAGATTTCTGTCTTAGTTTTGAAAAAAACTAAGAAAACTCACTTAAAATTAATCTTCAGAGATCATAAATTACCGATTAACTAGTAATCCCATGTATGAGGCAAGTGAAAATTAACAAAGCAATTATTTATTAGAACTGCATTCTGAAGTCATCAGTGGCATGAATCATTAAAAATGGGGAGAAAAGCTTTAACATGTCACTTTTTAAAAGATGTTGATGAAAGAGTGAAGCTAATTAAATATATATGTATGGCAGAACATATTCCTAAGTTATGTAATATTTCCATTATATAAAAATTTATATTAATAATACTTCCCCTAGAGTTTCAGTCAACATATCAGATGGATTTTTATATCCTGTTCTCCACTAGAACTAATAAAATAATACATTAAAATACCTTTTGTGAAATAAGGAAAGAGACAAGCCAGAAATTGTCTTTGAATGAGAACACATACTTTCTAGGGCCAAGAAATCTCTGGACAGTTTAATGTGATTGAATAAAGACAAGAGGCACTAACTAGAGTGTGGGGTAGAGAGTATCACACAGTTTTGCAATGCTACAGCTATTTCCATGACTAAGAATATAAAGACTCGGAATCCCTCACTTACAGGCTAATTGGCAGGACAAGTGTGTGATACACTGCAGTGACTGCATGCTAGCAAGCGAGGTGGAAACTTCACAGCAATAGAGTAAGGACAATGTAATCCAGCTCATAGGAAACTTATTTACCTCCCTACCTCCCAAAGCTCATAATTTCCCATTAGTGGTTCACCTCTGAGGCCACATCTGTGTAATGTCAAGAGTAATCTATGTGGTCAAATATATAGCTATCTTGCCTGCGTAACATCAAGCCAATAGGCATTTTTCTATTCTTTTATAGCAGAGCTTTTTTCCCGTCATTTGAATGCTTAACATCACTTAAATATGATCCAGGACTTATTCAGAAATTAAAAAAACACTTCTTTATAGTCCAAATTACCAGCATGATATCACTGCCTGCCTATAAATAAATAATGATCATATCAGTTATCTTGCTGCCTCCCTCACACAAAGCAGATGACAAACTCCTACTCTTTCTCTCCAGAGGAAGCTCATGTTTTGGCATTTCCAGTGTATGGTTTATGAAAGACCTAATACACAGTGTTCTTCTATTTTTACATCTGCAAGAACTGAGTTTAAGAGACATAGAATCTATTTAGGGTATTTCAGCTCTGCCTGCCATTTTGACTCGAGGACATTTTCAAGGCCCAGTCCCCTGCAGTCAAGCCCGGCACACTGACACGGCTGCCGACTAAAGCAGGGGACTCGCTAGGACTGTAGCTTCTCTTAGCTTACCCACGGCACAAGTCACCTTGACTTGCTGTATCACTGTCAACCTCAGAGACCGTCTGTGGTACAGTGATGGAGGAAAGTGTGATTTTAGCTGGCCAGATAATCTATCATTTATCATTACCATTATTGACATTAGAATCACAAAATTTTAAAGTTAGAAGGGAATTTCTGGGTCAATGGAGTTCCTCTCCCTTATTTTTGATAGGAGGAAACCAGAGCCAGGCCAGGGTTGGTGGAGATATAGGTTCTCCCACTAACCAGGGGGAGATAATACTTTCAAATCAGGCAATGTCAACCTCAGATAGTTTGAAACTTGGGTAAATGAAAGTTGTAGGGTTTTATACAGAAAAGATCCAGGCAATCCTTAGGTACATAGTTCAAGGAAGTAGGCAAGGAATTATAAAAGACAGAGAAAGGTAGTCTACACTATAAAAATGCATAAAAACAGAAGGATTGCCAGAGGCCAAAAGCTAGCTGACTTTGGCCTTGCTGCACAGAAGGGATGTCGTCTTTGAGAGGAAGACCTTTTCTGCAGAACCTGGCTTGCTGGTTTCACCTGGTAAAGCAAGGCTCTCAGGCTTCCTTTCCGTCATTGATTTATTTCCAAGTGCAATTTAAGAATTCTTCTTTGGATTGAGAGAATTTTCTTCTTAAAAAATGACTGTGTGTGCGTGTGTG
Source organism: Avahi laniger (assembly GCA_963575035.1). Classification (NCBI taxonomy): domain Eukaryota; kingdom Metazoa; phylum Chordata; class Mammalia; order Primates; family Indriidae; genus Avahi; species Avahi laniger. Next base: position 1,930 of record CAUYSK010055622.1, on the reverse strand, counting down.
TGTGTGTGTGTGTGTGTGTGTGTGTGTGTAGGCTTCAAATGGGTAAAAATTCTTACCTCCTGTCTTCTAAAAATCCTTACCCCTCCTCCCATAGTGTTGCTCTTTAATTTCATTCTATTCCTATTCATTCATTTACTTGTTTTTTCTTCACCCTTTCATTCATTTCACCTTTCTTGAATATTTGCTTTATATGATGCACATTCCACATACTGGATGAGATATGAAGATGTATAAGTTATGCTCCCTGTTCTGAAGGATTTCACAATCTAGCATGCCAGACAGGCATATAAACAAGTAAATTCCACAATACCACAAGAATGACAGCTTTTCTGTTAGAGCATAGGGCAGAGTGCTGCCTTCTATATTTGGAGGAGTCTAACATCAGAGATGAAACTTGAAGGAGGGGAGAAGTTAATCAGATATAAAGAAAAAAGATCCTTCCTTGCAAGTAATAGCATGTATAAATGCACAAAGTCTTAAAAGGAACCTGCCAGGTTTGGAAAATAGTGAGTTAGATCGTGTGGGCAGAATAAAGAGATGGGTCTAATGGCCCCATTAGAAGTCGTTTGACAGGTTTGATGCTGGAAAAAGAAACTCCCAAGACTTCTAGTTTAGGAAACAAAATAAATAGTGCATACAGTAGAAATTCTTTGAGCAAGTCCAAGAATATAGCATAGAGTTTAGTGTAGGACATTTGAGACTATAAAAACTCTAAGGTCATTTATAGAGGACAATTATTGCTCTACTTTTTCAGTGGTTAAAAAAATTAGTTTTTAACATTGTAGGTGGTCTTCCTTTGTATTATTATCAACCAGGAGACATAAGAATAAGTAAATACCATGACAGATACTAACTTTAAAAAAAATAATGATTATATTTCACACTGTTGATAGGTGATACTGGAAGGCTGGACCACACTTCTATTGCAATTCTGTTACACTTAGTTTATTAAACCGGTGGCTAAATTAGAAGCATGGTCCAGCTCTCTAGCATTATCCATCTTTTCAAGTAATGGAACAGTTACAGAACATAACTTGAAATATTATTTATTAAAATAATTGACATTAAAGTAGATGTGGAAAGATGGGGCCTAAACAAGGTTGAAAGACACTAATGTTAAAAAATTGAGATCATGAATAGGCAGAAATAAAGCCATTATTTAAAACAGTTCACATATTTACATCAGTAAATATGGTTTTTGGCTAATTTGGTGCAACTAAGCAAAGAATTTATGAAGAAGACCACAGAAACAACCACAGCAACAACAAAAATAAATAACTGGGACCTGATCAAATAAAAAAGCTTCTGTACAGCCAAGAAAACTATTAGTAGAGTGAATAGACAACCTACAGAATGAGAGAAAATATTTATATGCTATACATCCAATAAAGGACTGATAATTAGAATCCTTATAGACCTCAGGAAAATCAGCAAAAAAAAAAAAAAATCAAACGACTCTATCAAAAAGTGGGGAAAGGACATGAACAGAAATTTTTAAAAAGAAGACAGAATAATGGCCAAAAAACATATGAAAAAATGTTCAACATCCCTAATCATCAGGGAAATGCAAATTAAACCCACAATGAAATACCTTACCCTTGTCAGACTGGCCATCATTAACAAGTCAAAAAACGATACATGCTAGCGTGGATGTAGAGAGAAGGGAATGCTTATACACTGTTGGTGGGACTGCAAACTAACATAACCTCTATGGAAAACAGTATGAAGATTCTTCAAAAAACTAAAAGTAGACCTACCATCCAATCTAGCAATCCCACTACTGGGTATATACCCAAAGGAAATGCAGTCATTTTATAAAAAAGATACCTGCACTCAAATGTTTATTGCAGCACAATTCACAATTGCAAAGATGTGGAATCAACCTTAGTGTCCATCAACTGATAAGTGGATAAAGAAAATGTGGTATCTG
>CAUYSK010055621.1:0-22282 GCA_963575035.1 Avahi laniger | reverse complement strand
CCAGCTACTTGGGAGGCTGAGGCAGTAGGATTGCTTGAGCCCAGGAGTCTGAGGTTGCTGTGAGCTAGGCTGGCCACGGCACTCACTCTAGCCAGGGCAAGAATGTGAGACTCTGTCTCAAAAAAAAAAAAAAAAAAAATATTTTCATGGTGTAAAATCTAGCTCCTGTCTGAATTATCAAAATCTCTGAATTATTGGCATCTAGATTAATAATTTGAATTTTTATATAAATTTGATGTGTTTATATCCACTTTCTCTTATAGGTTATAGACTTTATAGAGAATAGACACTGCAACTGGGTACAGTGGCTCACGCCTGTAATCCCAGCACTTTGGGAGGTCGAGGCAGGAGGATTGCTTGAGGCCAGGAGTTTGAGATCAGCCTGGGCAACATAGACCCCATCTCTAAAAAAAAAAAAGAAAGAATGGACACTGCATTTAATATGTAATATGTGATCTAAAGTATACATATTACAGAGCCACTAAGTCAATGGACATTTAATGTGGCTTATGATATTTTACTGGTGATAGTAATGAATTGTATTCCTACTGACATAAAAGAAAAAGGATAGCTTTTATTTATGTAGTGTTGATATTACTAGTATGCTTTCATGTTCATCATCTTGTTTGGTGCACACAATAATCCTATGAGATAGATTATGTAGGGTTTATTCTATTTTATAAATCATAAACTATTACATGGAGAGATTAAATGATTTATCCAAGGGTCAACAGCTAGTAAATGCTAATGCCAGTATCCAAACTTTTTTGAAAGATGACAATGTTGATAAGAAAGAATTTATTGGCTGGGCACTGTGGTACATGCCTATATTCCTAGCTACTTGGGAGTTGAGACAGGAGGAGGGCTTGAGCCCAGGACTTCTGGGCTGTAGTATACTATGCCAATCAGGTGTCCACACTAAGTTCGGCATCAATATGGTGACTTCCCGGAAGCAGGGGACCACTAGGTTGCCTAAGGAGGAATGCGCTGGCCCAGATCAGAAACAGAGTAGGTCAAAACTTCTGTGCTGACTAGTAGTGGGATCATGTCTGTGAGTAGCCACTGCACTCCAATCTCAGAAACATAGTGAGAATCTGTCTCTTAAAAAAAAAAAAAAAAAAAAAAAAAGATTGCTATAACCAGTGAGTACAAAAAAAAAAAAAGAATTTATTGATTAGGTTTCATTAACACAGAACACAGAAGACACAATAGAAATGTCACTTATCTGTAACGTAGGGTGGCCAGATATCAGGTAAATGAAGTAAAATATCAAGAAAGAAAAAGTGGGCTGGGCATGGTGGTGGTTCACGCCTGTAATCCTAACACTTTGGGAGGCCCGGGCAGGAGGATTGCTTGAGCTTAGGAGTTTGAGAACAGCCTGAACAAGAGCAAGACCCCATCTCTACAAAAAATAGAAAAATTAGCTGGGCATGGTAGCATGCACCTATAGTCCCAGCTACTTGAGAAGCTGAGGTGAGGGGTGGCGGGGGAATCGCCCAAGCCCAGGAATTTGAGGTTGTAGTGAGCTATGATGACACTGATGCACTTTAGCCCATGTGACAGAGCAAGATCCTGTTTCAAGAAAAAAAAAAAAGAAAAGGAAAAATTACATTTGAAAATTATAAAATAAAATATTTAAAAATTATTTCTTCTCTACACATTTATTTCTATGTAAAGAAGTATAAATAAATATCCTTTGGAAGGAAAGTGATATTTCTATTAATAGTTTGGTATGCTATATAGCACGAAATATGAAAGATATATAAAAATTTGTATTAGAAAACAAAAATTTCAGAGGGAATTTCAAAAGGTAGAAAGAAGAGAAATTCAGCATCCAGCTTAGAGGAAAACTAGAAAAACAAAATTAAAAGTAATTAAAAACTAAGAAAACTAAAATATCGTATGATTGATCTGATGGTTGACGTTAATGGCATAAAAACAAAGGCATTGCACTATGAAAGAACAGAAGAGAGAAGAAACATTTTTAAATGTTACAGTTTAGATCAGCATTTTTGAAGGAAATTTGCAGTCAATTTCCATAAAATAAAATAAGTTTCTTTCCAAGGGTAGAAAGTATGAGTTTTACAGCACATTGAGAATTATTTTAGAAAATCTAATTGAAAAATAGCATTTTCTAAGTACTGATTAAACCAGACTTAGGCGAGATTTATCCAGTGTTCTGGTTATGATATGGTAGTCTTTGACAATACAGAGAAGATTTACTCTGATTTTGAAATAGAAAGGATAGGATGCTTAACTAAAAAGGACAGTTTTTACACAACATAGTTGTCATTTTAGAGCAGGGCATCTAGCTTCTTACTACACCTCAAATTATGTTTAATATCCATGTATTGGCTATTTTCATGGCCCTTTTGATCCTAAACAGTTTTTTAAAATAAAATATTATAGAAAATTTAAATTTATTAAGTGTGGGCTTAAGTGAGTAGAAAAAGACCAATTTTTGTTATTCAAAGAAAGATGATATTCTTAAGTGAAAACCTGCATTGAAGGGCAATAAGCAGTCTAATAGAAGTCTAAATAGATTTTTGTTGATTTAATACCGCTATGATTTGGAAAGAGATATGTACCTTGTAATATGATAGGAATAGATTATGATTCATACTAAGAGGACTGGAGTGGGGAAGTGGATCAGAAGAAGGCAACAGGGTTGGAAATTATTGCTCCAGTTGGTCCAGGACAGTTCTGGTTTTACATTTGTTGTCTTTGTGTAATCATTAATAATACCTGCTTTTACTCTCAAAGTGTCCTAGTTTGGATGATAGACTATATGGGCACCTTAGAAATAATGGAAGCATGGTACATATTATCAGTGCATTTAAAAGAGCACTACTGGGCCAGGTGCAGTGGCTTGCATCTAGCATCCTGACTACTTGGGAGCTGAGATTGGAGGATTGCTTGAGCGCAGGAGTTCAAGGTGGAAGTACACTATTATTGCGCCTGTGATTAGCCATTGCACTCCAGCCTGGGCAACAGTGAGACTCTCATCTCTAAAAAAAAAAAAAAAAGTACAGTACTAACAATAGCTAACACTTCTGAGTATGCTAAACACTTTACAAGCATTGTCCCATTTAGTCTTTCCAGTAACTTTTAAGGCAGTTAGTATTACAGTCCCTATTCTAGAGATGAGGAAGCTCAAGTTTATGTTTACAGACATTCAGGAACTTGCCCAAGGTCACTCAGTAGCCAAATTTCTAATTCAAGCAGTCTTATTTCAGAAGCAATACAAATAATCTGGCAGGCATTATTTGTTTTCTCCCCACATTTGAAAATTCATAAGACATCTGAAAAAATTTAACTTTGGTAGTTTACAAAATGTATATGATAGAAAAAAAGATTATCAAGCATATACTAGGGTAAAAAGACTTAAAAACTTTTCAGAAAACTTTTCATAAATAGAGGCAGACTTTCCTTGTGATTCATAAAATATTACTGAAAATATGCTTGAAAGGTAGAAACATGTTTTGGGAGAGGCAATTCCATTCCCAAAGTATTATAAAATCCCTAATATTGGTTCCTACATGTACTGTCTCTTTTGAGCCAAAGCATCTCTTTCCCACAGACTTGCCACCCTAACCTCCTGCTGTCTCCATCAAGGCGCTAAGCTGGAAGTGAAAATAAGGAAGTCAAATTCCTATTAAAAATACATGTTATAGTGCATTATGACCTAATTGATCTAATGCTTCTAGACGTCTTTTGAATCTAACCCTATTCTAGCCTGAAGATTCATGTTTTCCAAACACTACTCTGATAAAAATTTTTTTTTAGGTAACCAATTTCTTACTAGGGTTTAAGAAAAGGAGGAAAGAATAATTATCATCCCAAACTTTTCCTTGCCCTCTGCTATCTTTGTCTCCCCACGGCTGTTTGGCTGGCATGGGATAAATGACATGGGGACCCTTTTTAAAACAGTGGTTAGGCACTCAGAGCACATTTTTTCTGATGGATGTTGTGTACATTCCCTGGAATGCTTAAGACCTTAATAATGCTTTCCTTCAGATGAAGTGGCTTATCTCTAGCAGACAGTAATTCCTTTCCTGTGCCCAGCCATTGGGGAGGGGAATCTCAAAGAAAAGATTTCCTGCCTTTCACAGAGAATCATTTAGAGTATCACAACAGGGAAGATGAAGTTATATGGGGAAGATGAAGATATACTGTCAATAAACATTTATTAGCTTACTCTCTAAGGTGGTCTTGGAATTCAGTTAATCATTGCAGAATCACAGCTGGGCAGCCTTGTTTAAGGTAGGGTTTTAGTTCTCCTTTTAATCATAATTGAAAAGTTAAGTCCATTTTAGTTCAAGGTCCAGTGGGAGGATTTTCTAAGGAAACTAATCTGTAAGCATGGAATGGGAATGCCTTGTAGAACAAATGGAAGATTTGGCTATATCTGTGTATGCTGCTCATATGAGTTAGAACTAAATAGTCAGTGATGAATAACAAAGGTGAATCATTATTTCTGATTACTGAATACCCTGATCATATAGCTATCATTTTGCCCTTCTGTATGAGCACAGATGCAGAATTCCTGGGAAGGTACTTTATAAAGGGATTATTAAAGATATATTTGCAAAATAGATAACTCTAGTTGACCCTTGAATGACTTGGGTTTGACTGTGTGAGTCCACTCATATATGTGGATTGTTTCAATAAATATATTGGAAAATTTTTTGGAAATTTGCAACAGTTTTAAAAAAACTTGCAGACAAATACAGAACTTACATGGTACCGTTAGCAGTGTAGAGATGTAAGCAAACATAAAGATGCAATATTAAATCATAACTACGTAACATTAATTGTAGTACATACTGTACTACTATAAGATTTTGCAGCTACCTCCTGTTGCTCTTCAGGGAGTTCAAGTGTTGCGAGTATCCACTTAAAATGCTGTGTGATGCCAATCATCTCCACATGAGCGGTTCATCTCTCCAGTAAATTTCATATTGCGGCAAAAAGTGATCTCTCACAGTTCTTGCATATTTTTCACTGTGTTTAGTTCAATACCATAAACTCTGAATAACACCATGGGACCCACTTGAAGTGCCACTAGTGATGCTGGAACTACTCCCAAGAAACAGAGAAGTCAAGACATTATATGGAAAAATTGAATTACTTGACATGTACTGTAGATTGAAGTCTGCAGCTACAGTTGCCTGCCATTTCAGATAGATGATTCATCTTGTAAACAAACTAAACTTATGGTATTGATAAATACATTATAGTACTGTAAATGCATTTTCTCTTCCTTGTGATTTTCTTAATAACATTTTCTTTTCTCTAGCTTACTTTTTTGTAAGAAGACAGTATATAATACCTATAACACACAAAATATGTGTTAATCGACTGTTTATGTTTTTGGTAAGGCTTCTAGTCAACAGTAGTCTTATTAGTAGTTTAGTTTTTGGGGAGTCAAAAGTTAAACACCCAGGGAGTCAGTACCCCATCCCCTATGTTGTTCAAGGGTCAACTACATTGACAAGTGTATCCTGGCTTCCATCCTCTTAAGGCCAGTGTTTTGAGAAGCTCATTCTCACAGTATGAGTAAGAAGGACTTAATCAAATGGGGATCATTTTATTGCCTATACTCCTCTACTCTCCACATATTGCTCTTAGGAATGAGACCATATTTCCCTTGCCTGTCTACTCAACCTCAGCATATGTTATCTCTATTCTTCCCTCCATCAAAAGCTGCTTTAGGGAAACAATCTGATGAATTAGGTATAAATGAGTAATAAGGCTTAAAATATTACCTTTCCCAGGATTATGGTTTTGTGCTAGAGAAATAAACTACTTAAAGGGATAAAAGTCTAACGGCAGAATTTCAGTTTAGTTGGAGAAGGAGTTTTTGGTCTCAGGGACTTTTCTAGCTTGAATGGTTGGTCCTGAGTATGAGTTTAAATAAATAAAGGGTAGGACCAAGACAAGTCTTAGCCTACAGAAGTGGTCTGGTCCTACTTATTTAGGTTTGGAGGAGAGGGTTGGGTTTACTGGAATCCATGGTACCACATTTAAAGGGGTCTTGAATCAAACCGAGATGAGATGCAACACTGGGATCACAGAATTCAGACGGTTTCTCACTGGTATGGGAGGTATTCCATCCTGGGATGATTTAGGAGAGTGGCCCTTTCAGTTCAGAGCTATGCCACTGAGTTCTGATCAGATTCCAGTTTTTGAAAGAAGAAGAAGAAATTTTTCTTGGGATGATTAAAAACAGCTTGTACAATATGCTAACTTTAGCTTTTCATGCAATGGTTAAGATTCATATTCGCATAAAATAGATATCCAGCTTTTACTAGTATACCTTCCTGCCGTTTCCTAGCTTCCAGTTAATGCTCTTACCTCTAATTCAGTACTGAATAAGCCTGAACTCTTCAGTACTACCTGCAAATCTTCCACTTCTGCTCTGCGCTAAGGAACTAGTACCTGCATTAATTCCAGCAGTTCTAAAAGAAGTTAAAATGCTCCGAATCCTAATAAAATGACTTGAATATCTTTGGAGTTATTTCAAGTGTTTGTCATTAGTGTACAACTCACTTTGTTAAATCTTTGGTGGACTTTATGAACTCTTTCCTTTGGTCGCAAGCCTAAAATTATCTGTAGGGCACATAGCTCTTTATGCAAACCTGGTAATAAATATTGTTATCTGTGGAATACAGATGGAAGAATTGAACCAGTGACGTCAGGGACCCAGAGGCTAATTACCATCACTGTACACGGTGAAGTACAACACAGAATGAGGGTGGAAGATGTTTTTGTGTGTTCCTTCTCTGGGTAAAAACAAGGCCGTCTCGTCTGTTAACATATTTAAAGTAGTAACTGCTAAAAACTGTGCAATGTTATGGTTGAGGCTTTCTATGCCATATGTGTTGACAGAATGCTTAAGAGTCTTTCTCCGCAATAAACGCAAACTCTGCCAGGCTGAATTATTAGGGCCAGCGCAATTCAACGACTGCACCACTGAAACCGCTGGGGTTGGAAGCCTATGTCGCACTCGGGAGTGTATCCAGTGTTTCCTCTAACAAAGGCACTATCTTGAGACAGTTTCGCGGGCCATTTCTCCCCTCTGAGCGCCAGCTTTGTCTCCCCGCCGGTGTGAAGCTGAGACTCCGAGTCTCAGCTGCATTGCTGTGCGAGCAAGCTCGAAGGCCGGCGTGGGAAGCTCTGCCGAGCCACCGCTGTGGTTTCCTGCAACCTGAGCGCGCTATTAGAGGAAGTTGGAGTGCCGCAGCTGAAAGAGATACCTGCTGCCTCAAAATCGGAGCTGGACTTGAACAACTCCTTTGCAGCGATTACTGTCGTACAAAGAAACACAATCGGCCCGGGCAGCGGAGGCCTGAGGGCTCTCCACCTCCGGGGCTGGGCACGGGGCCGCGAGGAGCTGGCGGGGTCTGCGTCGTCAGCGTTCCCCACCTTGGGCGCTCCGGAGAGGGTGTGTGCGGGGTCGGGGGGCAGGCCGGGGACCGACAAGCAGGCCTCGGGGGGCCTGGGCCAGAGCGGGCCTCACGCAGCGCCTCGCACGCGAACCCACGGCCGCCGCCGGCCCCTCCCCCACGGCCCATGGCCCGTCGCCCCCCGCCCCCCGCAGCCGCAGCCGCCGACGTCGGCCCGCGCCGCCCCCGCGCGCTGACTGGCTCGCGCCGGCCTCCGGCGCGGCTGTTGGCGGTTGGGGCGAAGCCGGCGGGAGGCCGCCCCGCCCTCGCAGCGGAGCCGCCGCGCGCAGCCTCTTCCCCCCTTGCCGGCGGGGCGGTGGCGCTGTGGCCGCCGCGGCCTGTGAGGCAGTAGCTCCCCTCCGCCCCAGCCCCGTTCCTCCTCCTTTCTCTCCTCTCCCTCCCTCCCTCCTTCCTTCCCCTCCCCTCGCAGTCTCTCGCTCGAGTGAATGTGGCGCGGCGGCGCGGGACGCAGCCTCGGCCCCTGCCGCGGCCCCGTGAGCTCCTGAGGAGACCAAGCTGCCGCCTGCCCCCACCCTCTGCGCTTCTCGGGGCAGCCGCCGCCGCTGGGGAAGAACGAGGAGGGGAGCGGAGGGACGGCGGCGGGAAGACGGGAGAGGGAGAAGAGGGTTCGAGGGCGAGTAGGGAGGGACGCACAGAAGGACGGACGGCCAGACGGACGGCCCGGAGAGGGGGCCGCCATCGAGCCTGCCCGGCCCCTCGGCTCCGGCTCCGGCTCCGAGCGGCGGCGGCGGCGACGCGGGCGAAGGGCGCGGCAGGCGCTATCGAGACAATAACCCCGCCGCCCGGCTCTGGGGGCGGCGGAGAGGAGGAGGAGGTGGCGGCCTAGCGCAGCTGAGACTCGCCGAGCGCCCCGGCGGCGTCTTCGCACCGCCGGTGGGGTTCCACGGCCGTCGGGTGTGCGGGGCGCGCCGGTCGCCCGGAGCCCGAGGCTCTCGGCGGACGCCCCCTCCCTTCCCCCTCCCCGGCGCGCGCGGAGCTGGTTTTCCGGGTTCCCCTGGACGGAGCTGGATCCTGCTCCTCGCCAAGGCAGGAAGTGAGTTTCGCACGGCAGTTGCGGGCGGTGTCACGAGCGAAAAGTTTTTTTTTTTTTCTGCGGAGATCCTAGTCGGGACTGGGAAACTCCTGCAAAACTCGAGACCAGGAAGCCAGCTCGCATCCCAGCCCCCTACCAAAGCAACCCACTTTTCTGCTGCGGGAGGGCACCCCACATCCGCTCTCACTGGAGAGAGAAATTCGGCAGGATCCTCAGTGACTAATGAAGGGAAGGAAATCATGTCAAGCGAAGCCTTGAAAAAGCTGCCCTGAGACGCTGGTCCGACCGAAAGGTAATTTTCACGAAAAGAGTCTAGAAGTTACGAAGTTCGTGGGCCGGAAAAGGATGATTCTTTAATGTCTTTCGCTTTTCTCCAAGTTGCCCTAAATTCTCCTTTTCTCATATCTAAGTGGATAGTATTTTGGGTGCTGAATAGACCTGTTTTTTCTCCCCCTTCTACCATCTGGACTCTGGTTTTTTGGGAAGGGGTTGTTAGAATGCTGTGGGACAAAAAGTTTTCAGCAATCCGAAGAAAGAGTGCCTTTGTTCGGCACAAGGTCCTGAAGTTTTAGCTTTCTGGACATATATATTGTATATTTAGTTGCTGAATCTGGCAACTTTTATTTTGGAAGAAAGGTCGCTGCAGCGAGTGTTTATTTTGCTATTATTGAGATGGCTGCCACATTTGTTTATACGGATACCGATTATTTTGGCTTTTGCGTTAATCGTATTATATAGAGATTTTTTAGTTCCAACCCTTATATTTCGTTGGATTTTAAAAAACAAAAAACTTCGCCATTCTTAGTTGTTTTTCAGGGTGGGTAATATATTTCTTTAGTTGTGTTCTTTTCAGACATTTAGTACCTTATACTTGTTTGGTTAATTAATTGAAAGCAAGTATCTGCTAGACTTTTCTTGTCACTAATCCATGGGGAAGAAAAAGGAGGGAGTAAGGATTATGGATAAAGAGAGAAGTGTAATTTAAAAACAAATACCGGTAGTAGTTTGATTTGTTAGGACTTCTGTGCAGTTCAGAACAGACTATATAAGAAGAGAAGTAAAATGTTTAAAACGACTTTCACGGGAATCATATTGAATGTAGTAAAAAGCTGTGCTTTTTGAATAGTACAGTGTTTACATTTTCGCATTGGCCTAAGTGTTTTTGGTTCTGCTTAATAAGTGATAGGTCCCGTCTGTGGGGGTAGGAATTTGTGAAGCAGGGCAGACATTCCACCAGTCAGAGTTATGAAGACTTCTGAACCAATGGGTAGGCTTCGTAGATCAAACTAGTTTTGGTAGTAGCAAATCCCAGCTGTTTTCTCAGTGTTTTAGTCTTTTTAAGTTTAGTTTCCCCCCAGTATTTTTGTGCTAGAGGTAAGTGAAAGATAATACTGTACTTTAATTAATATTAAATAAATACGGTGTCCTGTTGGTAGATATATCTTAAGTATAGATGTTTAGTTTGCCTTCCACTTCCAGTAATTCCCGGAAACCTGAGGACAGAGTTGACTTTCTTTAGTTTAAAGAGAAAAGGTAAGTTTATAAAGATCAGGATCAACTTATTTCACAGTCTGTTCTTTCTACATTATTGAGTACACTTCAAAAAGGGAGTATTTAAACTATTTATTACTATATATTGTTTTGGTTTTTTTTTTTTCTGGAGCATGGTCTCTGGAGATTTTTTTCCATTGTTGTTAAGATTTGTGAACCATCAAGTAATTCCTGTTAAGTCAAACTAGCTTTATCAAGGGATTTAAAGTGCATAACTGATCTACTTTATGATTTGGGAACGTATCATCAGGCAGCAAAAGAGGTTATTCTTGGGCATCTGAAAGAGCAGAACAAAATAAATGGCATTGAACTTCAGTTTCCTTATATGGTTTATACTTGGCTTCTGAGCAACAAAGCCTTAGTAAAGCAAGTCTTTTACAGAGAATTATCACTTTGCAAAGATGTTTCTCCTTGTTAGTAAATTTTATACAAAAAAAAGTATTATAGCACTTGAAAATGACGATTTAAACTTATGTTTTTAGATATAGCTCTTGATCTTTTTCTGGGGCAGAGAAGTATGTTTAGATGCAGGCAACACATTTTTAAAAGTGAGGTGTTCACCTGTGTAATTGTCGTTGGTTTCTTTTTTTCTTCTCAACAAGGCATACTTTGTGGTTTACTTAGAATTCTGTTGGTTTAGCTCTGAATTAACTTAATAAACTTTAAGTTTTATACTGTGTCAAATTATAAATGTTTTTGAAGCTTCTTTAAAACATGACAAAGGTTTGAAAAGAGGTTTAAAAGAAAGAATTAAGGTATTTTAAAATGGCTTCAAAATTCGGATATTTTTAGTATTGTGTGGGTTTTTCTCAGACTAAATTGGCAAATATAGAATACTTCCAAAGTGTTTGCTAAAATATTGCACAAAATGCTCTGTTTATTGAAGGTAATGAGTTTTTAGAACTTAAACTAATTCAAGTTGGATTAAGTTATGAAGTGTCCTTGTCATTTGAGGTCAAGTTATTGCAAACTTCATGTATAAAAACCTCAGAGAGGTATAAATAGGGAAATCAAATTTTTATTGTATGCTGTTTCTTAATGAAGTGATAACATTTTGCATATATCATTGGTAAATCTCTAAAATTCAGTAATTTTAGACATTATTAATACTGAGTTATTGGTAGTAAATAATAACTCCTAAGAAACACACTTAAAAATTTGTGCATATTTAGGCATTTATTTGAAATAATTGCTTGTAGATAATATGATTTAGATTTTAAGCTGCTTTTGTTTTAGAAATAGATTATGGTAGAACTTAAGTATTTGGGATTATGTAGGAATTTTAGTATATTGGATAGCAAAGTAATTTTCTTTTTTGTAATTGCTACTTATTTGGATTCTCCTTAAACACCCTACTTTGTTGCTTGCATTTTCATTTTGACTCTGACTTGCTCATTCTTTTCTCTAATCTGTTATAATACATGTTTTTTTTTCTGGGAACACTTGTATTATAAACCCCTAAAGATGTCCCTCTTTTTCTTTTCTGACAGCATATACTGTATTTGGTTTATCTGTTCACAATAGGTTGATTAGTCAGTTTCTGAATGCACATTATTTCTTTATTTTGCTGTTGCCATAGAATATGTCTACATGAATTATACTCTTTACTATCTACTTTTGAATTTTCTAAGGAAATAGGTTTAGCATTTCTGCCTTGCACTTTTCTTTGTTTTTCCCTACATTATATTATCATTTTTTTCTTTCTGGGTGGCTATCATTGCTAACTCTTGAACTGTACTACTCCCATTTTCCAGATTTACCTTTTAGCTTTCTCCTCTGTCTTGAGTTTCCTAGTTGGAAAAAAGAAATCTAGCTATTGTTCGGCTTTCTCTTCTAATTCCGTTAGCTTCCTATTTTTATAGTTAGCTTCATTTACTTTCCCCTGTTTTCTCTATGTTCATCTATTTCTTAATTATATTTTGTTCTCACCCTTTTTTTCCCAGACTCTCTTAGTTCATGTTTATCACATCAAAAAACTGCTCAAAACATGCAGTAGAAAAAAATGTATTTGATCAGCCTATTTAATTCTGAATATTTCCTTTGCATTCCAGTTCAGTGTACATGCCAGTATTTAAGTTGATATTCATTAATATATTGTTTTGTGTTTGTTTATACTTTGTTTTCTCAATTCTCTTTTTCCTTGTTAATGTCCTCAGCATTAACTGTTAAGATAATACCAGGTTATTACTTATTCGTATGTATTAAGACTCTCTACAACTCCTTCTTCCTTCTTATTTTATTATACTTTTGTCTTAAAACATACAGACTTCTCTGTACCTTCCTTCTCTATACCTTTCTCTCCTGTCCTACCTTTCAAATTAGATGTCTTCTCTGTCACAGTGTCCCCAAAATTTTGAAATTGTCTTCCTTTGCTTTCATGAAATAAGCACAGTGGAACTCTGTCACTCACTTTATTCTTGTCCCTTCAAATATTGTTCCGGACACCATTGGATGAAGGCCTTGTCGGACTTTGTAAGTGCTAAGGCATAAGACAATAGAAAAAAAGGACATCTAAAACTCCAGTTATTAATATTCTACTTATCTGGTTATTTATCTATAACTTTACGTATATAAAATGTAGTAGAAAAACTAGAAAGAATAAAAAATGACATCTAAGTAATCAAAACAAGTATAACAAAAATCTGGAGACTTGATTCATGGGGACATTGCTATTCAGAGCCCATTTACTTGTGTACATAGTTTCTTGGCTTTTTGGTGTCCTAGAAGGGGTGAGAAAGGCACATTAGCAATATTGTAAAATTGTTATCTATGGTATTACAGTGAGGAAATAGAAAAATGAAAAGAAGACTGAATAACTTAGAAAATAGTCTGGAACAACTTTGCGTTGCGAAGAATTGCCTTATACTTTTCATCTTTCTGTAGGAGGATTCACTCTGCTATAGCATGGTATAATTACAAGAAATAGTAATGACCCTAAGGTAGCTGTTCTCAAACTTTTTGATTTTACACACTCTTTATACTCTTACAAATTATTGAGAACCCCAAAGAGCTTTGGTTTATATGTGTTATTTATTACATTTTCCCTATTAGAAATTAAAATAAACTAAAAAACTAATTTATAAACACAACTATTGTATGTTAATGTAACATTGTTTTAATAAAAATATAACTGTTTTCTAAAACAAATATTTAGCAAAAAGAGTGGCAATGTTTTTATATTTTTGCAAATCTCTTGTGTTTGTCTTAATAGAAAACAGCTCAATTCATATATCTGCTTCTTTATGCCATCTGTTGCAATGTTACTTTGGTTGAAGTTGTATGAAGAAAATCCAGCCTTATATAGATATGTGGTGGGGGGGTAGGGAGGAGTATTTTCATAGCTTTTTAAGATAATTTTAGATACTCTTTGATACAAAAATTTGACGTATTTGATACACCAAAATTTGACAAGTAGTAGTTTTTTAAAAAGTTAGTGACAATGTTGAATCTGGAACCATATTAATGAATTTTTCATTTCTTGTTACCTTAAAATCCGTTGGTTTATCTTGTACTTAGGGTACATCTTTTACCTGGTTATGATTTTGTAACATGTATTATTATTGCTTCATTAAAGATACTCTTAAGTGACATTTAAAAATAAATCTGGAAATATATAGTGGTTTTTGAAGGCACTACCTTTTTTCTTTCTAAAGGTGCTAGCAGTTTTACCTGCTTTTGCTTTTTGCACCATCAGTGTAAAACATTAACATAGTGGAAAGGGGAAAAAATGATATCTCAGAATTGTGAAAATAGTCTTGACCTTTAAGACTCCTGAAAGTGTTTTAGGGACTCCCAGGGGCTGTGGACTTTCAGGGCCTGGAGATCACACTTTGAAAACTTAGGTGGATGTTGGGATTTATGGTGCTTTCGTTACTTCCTTTAATTTTTTTGATCTTTTTTTTTCCAGTTAAGTTCAGCATGAGAAATAATTTTTTTTGTCTTTTGGTATTGAATTCTGGGAGAATCTTTAGGCTTGATCTTTTAGCTCACTTATTTGATCTTCACTTTTCAGTTACTTTGTTACTTGTTTTTGGGATAGAGTGTCTAAGAACTCTGGTTTGTCATTGGAGTTTATTTTTTAGCTTTATTTTTGCTCTACATGTAACTTTGAATCTCTGAGATATTACTATTTTAACATTGTTTTCCATTTCCTCTACTGACACAGAAAATTTGATCTTACTGTTCTTAGTATATGTCATGCTTTTGGTTTTTCCTCAAATGTTAGATTTTTCGTGGTGGTCAAAGTTTTATATTTGGCGTAGCCTAACCTGTGCGTATTGGTCATTTAAATGTATTTTCACAGTCCAAGTGAATCCGTGTTCTTCTGGCTTTGGTAATTGCTTAGAAGAGGAAAGGGGGAATGTATAATGAGTTTCTTCTTTAGGGTATGTGGGTAGCTTGACTTTTTGGTCACAGGTGTTTCCTGTCTTTGAGGAGTTAATCTCCTATTTTCATGATCATACTGTCCAAGTGTCAAATCTCCCACAGTACAAAGAGCTGTACTAGATGTTTTATCCATGAAGCATCTTACTGTCGTTCTATTACCTGGCTGACTGCCCAGGACACATCTCTCTTAATCCTCCTTGCTAAGAAAAACCTTATCTTTTTTTGGAGATCCCAGTTTATGCCTGTTTTGTTTATCTGGTCCCTCAGATGTATTGCATTCTGTTGTCATTCTCCCAAGCCCCAATCTGCTTTGTATTCTCTATAATCTATTCTGTTCTTATTTGTAGATATACCCCACCCAGTTTTCAGCACTGCTATAGATTTTTTGTAATTTTTTTCATATTTTAATTTTTGAAACAATGGCATACAGAAAAATTGGAACTTTTTTTTCCTGAACCATTTGACAGTAAGTTGCCAATCTGATGCCCCATCACCCTTAACTATTTTAATGTTTATTTCCTACAAACAAGGACATTCTCCTACATAGTGACATCTTTGTTATCAAAATCAGAATCCTTATATGAATCCTTTACTAACATCTAAACCTCACTAGTTGTTCCAGTGATGTCCTTTAGATCATAAGGATCCGGTTCATCCAGCACTATGGTGGGTTGAGGCAGGACAATCGGTTGAGGTTAGGAGTTCAAGACCAGCCTAGCCTGAGCAATATAGTAAGACCTCATCTCTACAACAAATAAAAAAAAATCTGGTTCAGAATCAGGTATTACATTTAGTTGTTGTTTCTTTATTCTCCTTCAGTCTGGAACAATTAGTCTTTTTTTTCCAAGACCTTGACACTTTTGAAAATTACAGGCCTAGTTATTTTGTAGAATGTCCTTCAATTTTAATTTGATATTTTTCATGATTAGGTCTTTGATTAGATTTGATGACTGGATTTTTATGATTAGAACTTTGACAGAATTATCATATAAGTGATGCTGCATTCTTCTCATTGCATCTTATCAGGTGGCAAGCAATTTCAGGTTGTCTCATTACTGAGGATCACTTTATGTGATTAAAGTTGTGACTACCAGACTTCTCATTTTTTAAGTTACTCTTTCTCTGTTTGTAATTAATGAATATTTTGCGGGTAGATACTTTGAAACTATGTAAATATTTTGTTCCTCATCATATTTCTAATTCATTAATTTACATCTACATAGACTTATGGTTTCCTGTTATATTTACAGGGATACAACCCATTATCATTTATTTTTATGCTCAAATTGTTCTTGGTTTGCCCCGTGAGAACTCCTATTTTTTTGTTTGTTTTTGACATATCAGTTCCTTTTTTGAGCACTCCTTTTTAGTACAATAAGATGTTCTAAACTTATCTTCTATTTTTCCTAGTTATTTTTAGTGGAAAATGGTTCTTAGAAGCCAAGATAGGGGTGCCTCTTGTGTTCATTGCTCTTGGGTGTTGCCATTTCTAGGCCTTGTTAATGTATAGAGCTAGGGAATAATTTATGTACACACACATATTTACATCTATGTATATTTTTATCTATGAAAATGTATGCAGATGTTCCCTGATTACAATGGCTCAATTTACAATTTTTCGACTTTACGATGGATTTATTGGGGTATTAAATGCATTTTCAACTTAGGATGGGTTTATCTAGACATAAACCCATTGTATATTGAGGAGCATCTGTATATTCCACAATGATAACTGCAGTTCTAATCCAGCACCACAGGGTTCATTCTTGGTTTTTTAAAATTCCTTTTGATATTTGTATCTTTGACTGTGAGAACTAGTTTTGTTTCTGTACTTTGTGTGTGTGTGTGTGTGTGTGTGTGTAGGAGTTAAGGTAAACATTTGTTCAGACATTTTGAACCAGAAGTAATTCCCAAAGTGTTTCTAAAGGAAAAAATTTTAAAATGTAAAAGACAAGCTTTAATTCTATGGTGAAATACACTCAGGTGAAATATTTAATTCTCCAGTAATTCCTGAGACTAGTATATGAAAAATAGATGGAAAAAATCTAGTGCTTTTATTATCTACATTGGACAAGTTCCTTGTGGAGAGATGATTGCTCAATTTCAATATGAGTGCAGAGATTTTGATGTGACTGTGTTTTTCATATTGAGCTTATATTGTTTGCATGATCCTGATGTTTGGACATGTATCTATTTTCCTGATAACGATGTCCTTGGAATATCAAACCTTAGGTCACTTCTAGACTCTGGTGGGGGATGAGGGAAAGGGGAAAGAGGGTATGTTTGTATCAGGACTAGTGCAAGAAACCTTAATCTAAAAAGGAATCTCCTTGGCAAGGCTGTAATCCAGCCTATAACAAGTTGATTTAACTTCCCCTTCCCTAGAGATTTTGGAAGTAATTTAAGAGGTGTACTGGCATATCCTTTTGTGACTAGAATAGATCTACTCTCAGTCTTCTAGGAAAAGATAAAGATCCTGGCAGCATCAGATGGATCTTTTGGGTATCCTGTTAATCTCTGGAGACTTCAGAAGATTCAGTTAATTGTCTTGGTGCTAACTGCAGGGTAGCAGGGACTGTATATAGTAGATGCTGTTTGATTTGTCATGGATACTTGATATCAACATAGTGTCCTGACTGCTCGCTCTTTTGAAAGCCGTTCCCAAGCCAGGGACCCTGGGAGTCATCTTCCTTATCCTCCTTACCTTAGTAATTGAAATTCCTATCAGTTCTGTCTTATAAGTGTCTATAGAGTGAGATTCTTTAGGGTAGGATAGGAAGGCTGGATAAGATGAAGGGCTTTTTATAGGCAAAGGGCTAAAATAATTACCTTAAGGCCGGGCATGGTGGCTCCCGCCTGTAATCCTAGCACTCTGGGAGGCCGAGGCCGGTGGATTGCTCAAGGTCAGGAGTTCCAGACCAGCCTGAGCAAGAGTGAGACCCCATCTCTACTAAAAAATAGAAAGAAATGATCTGGACAACTACAAATATATATATGGAAAAAATTAGCCGGGCATGGTGGCGCATACCTGTAGTCCCAGCTACTTGGGAGGCTGAGGCAGAAGGATCACTTGAGCCCAGGAGTTTCAGGTTGCTGTGAGCTAGGCTGACGCCACGGTGCACTCACTGTAGCCCCGGCAACAAAGCGAGACTCTGTCTCAAAAAAAAAAAAATTACCTTAATCTTTTTTTCTGATTATAAAAATAATCTTGCTATAATAATTCAAATATGGAATTATATAAAATAGAAAATGAAAATTCTACTCAGTCCTATCTCCCACATATACTCCTATGTGTGTAGTTAAAATTGATAGGTAGAATCAAATGCCCTCTGAAGACTTTCTATCAATTTGTACTTCCACCAGTAGTATACAAGATTACCTTTCTGTGTGCATTTTTGACCAAAGTATCCACTTTGGCTGTCTCATAATACAGCTGTGCAAATCTGAGAGAGGCAATTTAGTATAGTATGTGAGAATAGTCTTTGCAGACAGATTGCCTGGATTTAAATCTGCTACTTATAACATTGACAAGTTAAATGTAAGAATTCTTTTAGGTATAGTTTGTATTTAGGTACAATATGCCCTTTGTGTTCTACATAGTTTGTATTGGTTTATTGTTTATCTTTATGCCTTGGTTATGGTGTTTGCCATATAGAAGTTTAAATTCTAATGTAACCAATTTTTATAGTCTGTTGCTTTATACATTTTGAGTTTAATGCCATTCTTGGAAAGGACTTGAACCAAGATTATGAAAGTTAATAACCTAAATTTTCTTTTTTGACGTAAGGAGCGAAAAGATCATCTAGCTTTATTCTCCCCAAATTTCTAACCAATTGTAACACCATTTGTTGAATAAGTCATCTTTTCACCTTTAAAATTCTGCCTTTACCAAATAGCAAATCCCAGATATACTTAACCTGTGTCTAGATTTTCTTTTTTATTTGTTGTGTTTTCTTATGATACTGTGCTATCTTGATCCCTCCTCCTTATAGTATGGGTAATGTTTGGAAGTGTTGCTTTATTACTCTACTTTTAAAAGCATTTTCCAGGTGGACTTGAATTATTTTAATCAACTTTTGAAAATAATTCTTGTTGGTATGTTGATTGAGAGGAATATTAATGTATAGATTAATTTGAGAGGTAATTGATAACTTCATAGTAGCATATCCCTTTCTAGGAAAGTGGTTTTCCATTTATTTAATATTTGATGCCTTACAGTGGCTTTCATGATTTTCTTCTTGTCATATCCATTTGTTTCTTGTTAGTATACATATTTCTTGTTATTTTTATGAAACATTTTTGTGTTTTTTTGTTAGGTGTATTTCTAAAAACATTTTGGAGGGAGAGTGAGATCTGTTATGGGGCTATTTCATCAATTACATTTTTATCTGGCTATTTAAATAGAGGGAAGGAATTGCTTTTTCATGTTTATTACCTAGTACACTCTTGTGATGACTTTTAAAAAACTAATAGATTTTTAGCTGATATGCTTGTATTTTCTAAGTGTGTAATTATAGATTCATTAGTAATAGTACCTTTTATTTTTCGATTGAATCATAAATATATCAAATGGTATATTCAAATATTTGATAATTTAGTATGCATACTAACAAGTACTTTTAAGTATAGTTATTTAATAGCCCATCTTTAAAATTGATGCATACTAATTGTGCATGTTTATGGGGTACATGTGATTGTTTTTTTTTCTTTTTTTTTGGCGGGGGGGTAGAGGACAGAGTTTCATTCTGTTGCCCTGATTAGAGTGCTGTGATGTCAGCCTAGCTTACAGAAACCTCAAACTCTTCGGCTCAGCAATCCTCCTGCCTCAGCCTCCTGAGTAGCTGGGACTACAGGCTCACACCACGACGCCTGGCTGATTTTTCTGTTTTTAGTAGAGATGGAGTTTTGCTCTTGCTCAGTCAGGCTGGTCTTGAACTCCTGAGCTCAAGTAATCATCCTGCCTCGGCCTCCCAGAGTGCTAGGATTATAGGAGTGAGCCACCATGCCTGGTCCAAGATTTCAAATTTTTTTTTTCTTACTGCATGTCAGCAGTGGGCAAATACATGTGATACTTCGATACGTGCATACAATGTGTAACGATCACATCAAGGTACTTAGGATATCCATGACCTGAAACATTTATTATTTGTTTGTTTTGGAAACATTCCAAATCTCTCTTCTAGCTATTTTGAAATATACAATAAGTTATTGTTAACTATAGTTACCCTACTATGCTATTGAACATCAGTACTTATTCTTTCTATCTAACTATATTTTTATACCCATTAACCAACCTCTCTTCGTCTCTCTTCCCTCCTTCCAGTCTCTGGTAACCATCGTTCTACTCTCTACTTCTGTGAGGTCATGTTTTTTAGCTCCTACATATGAGTGAGAACATGTGATATTTGTCTTTCTGTCTTATTTCACTTAACGTGATATGCTCCACTTCCATCCGTGTTGCTGTAAATGACAGAATTTCATTCTTTTTTATGGCTGAATATTATTCAATTGTGTATATATTCAACATATTTTCTTTATTCATCCATCGATCAACACTTGGGTTGATTCCATACCTTGGTTATTATGATTGTGCTGCAGTAAACATCAGAGTGCCGATGTCTCTTTAATAACTGATTTGCTGGATCATTTCATAGATCTAAGTTTTTTGAGGAACCTTCTCTACTGTTGTCCTTAGTGGCTATACTAATTTACATTCTTACTCACAGTGTACTAGTGTTGCCCTTTACATCCTCACCAGCATTTGTAATTTTTTGTCTTTTTGATAATAGCAATTTTAACTGGAATAAGATGATAACTCATTGTGATTTTGAGTTGCATTTCTCTGATCAATGATGTTGAGCATTTTTTCATATACCTGTTGCCCATTTGTATGTTGTCTTTTCCCCAGTGTTATGTTCTTGGTGCCTTTGTTGAAAATGAGTTTGCTATAAATGTGTGGGTTTATTTCCAGGTTCTCTGTTCTGTTCCATTTGTCTGTGTGTCTGTTTTTATGCCAGAAGCATACTGTTTTCGTTACTGTAGTTTTGTAGTATATTTTGAAGTCTGCTTAGTGTGATGCCTCCAGCTTTGTTGTTTGGCTACTTGAGGTCTTTTGTGTTTCCATATGAATTTTAGGATTTTTTCTTATTTCTGTGAAGAATGTCAGTGGTATTTTAATAGGGATTGTGTCGACCTGTAGATTGCTTTGGGTAGTATGGACAGTATTCATTCTTCCAATTCATGAGCATGAGATATCTTTCTTTTTTTTTTATGTACTCTTTAATTTCTTTTACCAGCATGTTATAGTTTTCATTGTAGAGATCTTTCACTTTTTTAGATAAATTTATTGCTAGGTATATTTTTTATAGCTATTATAAATGGAATTGCTTTCTTTCTTTCTTGTTTTTGAGACAGAGTCTCGCTCTGTTGCCCCACGCGATCCTCTTGCCTCAGCTTCCTCCGAGTAGCTTAGGCTACAGGCTCATGCCACCAACCCAGCTAATTTATCTATTTTTGGTAGAGACAGGATCTGCTCTTGCTTAGGCTGCTCCCAAACTCCTGACCTTGAGCAGTTCTCCCACTGTGGCCTCACAGAGTGTTAGGATTACAGGTGTGAGCGACCATGCCCTGGTGCATGGAAGTGCTTTCTTGATTTCTTTTTCTGATTGTTTGCTGTTGGTGTATAGAAATGCTACTAATTTTTGTATGTTGATTTTGTATCATACAACTTTACTGAATTTATCAGTTCTAACAATTTTTTGGTGGAGTCTTTAGATATTTTTTTAAAATATAGGATCACGTTATCTGTGAACAAGGATAATTTGACTTCTTCCTTTACAATTTGGATGCCCCTTATTTCTTTCTTTTGCCTAATTGCTCTGGCTAGGACTTCCAGTCTTATGTTGAGTAAAAGGGGTAAATGTTGGTTGGCATCTTTATCTTGTTCCAGATCTTACAGGAAAGGGTTTCAATTTTTCTCCATTCAATATGATGTCAGCTGTTGATTTTTCATATATGGCCTTTATTGTATTTTTTTTTGAAGACAATCTTGCTCTGTCAACCAGGCTGTAGTGCAGTGGCACAGTCACAGCTCACTGTAATCTGAAACTCCTGGGTTCAAGCCATCCTTCTGTCCCAGCCTCCCTAGAAGTTGGGACTACAGACACTTGCTACCAGGCATGGCTAATTAAAATTATATTTTTTTGTAGAGATGGGGTCTTGCTTATGTTGCTCCAGGCTGGTCTCAAACTCTTGACCTCAAGAGATCTTCCTGCCTCAGCTTCCCAAAGTGTTGGGCTTATAGGCATGAGCCATTGCTCCTGGCCACCTTTATTGTATTGTTCCTTCTATATCCTATTTGTTGAGAGCTTTTATCACAAAGGGATGTTGAATATTACCATGTTCTTTCTAGCAACTATTGAAACAAACATGTGGTTTTTGTTCTGTTAATGTGATGTATCATATTTATTGAACCATTCTTGCATTCATGGGATGATTTTCACTTGATCTTGATGATTGATCTTTATAATGTGTTGTTTTTTTTTTTTTTCTGAGACAGAGTCTCACCGTGTTGCCTGGGCTAGAGTGCTGTGGTGTCATCTTAGCTCACAGCAACCTCAAACTCCTGGGCTCAAGCGATCCTCCTGCCTCAGCCTCCCAAGTAGCTGGGACTACAGGCATGCGCCACCATGCCCGGCTAGTTTTTTTTTCCTATATATTTTTAGTTGTCCAATTAATTTCTTTCTATTTTTAGTAGAGACGGGGTCTCGCTCTTGCTCAGGCTGGTTTCGAACTCCTGAGCTCAAACAATCCGCCCGCCTCGGCCTCCCAGAGAGCTAGGATT
>CAUYSK010055620.1:0-20453 GCA_963575035.1 Avahi laniger | reverse complement strand
AGAAAAAATTAGCCGGGCATGGTGGCGCATGCCTGTAGTCCCAGCTACTCGGGAGGCTGAGGCAGGAGGATCGCTTGAGCCCAGGAGTTGGAGGTTGCTGTGAGCTAGGATGACGCCACAGCACTCTAGCCCGGGCAAGAGAGTGAGACTGTCTCAAAAAAAAAAACTTCCTGAGAGGTCATGTTACAGTATGTGGTGACTGATCCTATCAAATTCAGGCTGTTCTGAAGAGATAATTCCTGAAGCCTGTATATATGAGATTCATTCTGACCTGGGAGGACTCCTTCCAGCTGTCTCTTTCCCTGGTTCTCTTAGAAGTAGGGCCTACAGTTACAGGCTGTATCTCCTAGGAATCTTCCATTCTCCCAGTTGCCTTTTACCCCATCCTCCACTGTTTTTGAGAGTGCTCTTAGGCTTGAACTCCTTATTCTCCACTGACTGTTGTTAATGAAGTCAGTTCCTTTGGAAAGAGATATCTGGAGCTCTCCACTTTACTGTTTCTCCCACACGCACCCTTAGGGTCAGCTCCTGAGTCAGCTCTGAAGCTGGGAATGATGGTGACACTCCAGCTCAAGGGTGGGCAGAACAGTAGCCTTGTCTTCTTGGCTTGCGTCTCCTGGTGGCATGGATCCTCTGCCTCACAAGCTGGGGCAAGAATGATCAGGGCCACAGTGTTCTCCGTAGTGCTGTGCTCATTGTAAGTTTCCATCCTACAGATGGGGCTGAGCACAGAATGAGAGCCTCCACCTGCAGCTACACCTGCCTGGAACTTAGCCTTTGCAACAGTTAGCGGGGGCCAGGATGAGAAACACTGATGATGTGGTTTTTCCAGGAAGAAAGTCCCCTGACTGGTGGCTGAGGGGAAGGGAGTCCTGTTTCTTGTCTGTACCAGCCTGGAGTGCAGTTCAGTCTGGCTGAGCTGGTAGTAGGGAGGGAGAGACTGGACCTTGGTTTAAGTATCACTGACCCTTCCTGATCTTACTGAGTTTTAGCAGATTTTCTTGAATACATGTTTCTTTGTTTGCCATATGCCCTTAGGAGCATTTCTGGAGACTTTAGATGGTTGCCTTTTAAAATAATTTTCACCAGTTTTGCTGGGGAGCAGGTCCACAGAGCTCTTCAGACTGTCATACTGACAATGGAACATAATTTTTTTTTTTTTTAAAGCAAAAACAGTGTTGAAAAGAAAGGTAGCAATATCAGGACAGAAAAAGAAGAGTACATTTTTTTTAAAAATCAATGAAGGATATTTGGCATTCAGGGGTCACAAAATGTGCCAAATTCCCTACTGTTTGCTTCTAATTTGGGAGATGGTTGTTCTGGACATTAGGATTGACATACTGTAGTTCTGAGTGGGCAGTATAGGATAAAATGTCACGAGGCAGTGTTGAAAGAGCCATAGGATATCATTCCTATGCACAAAGAAGACTTAAGAAAAACAATAGCTATCAACACACTCTGTTATGTGAAGAAGACTTAGGTTTGGTTGGCAAGGACCCCAGAAACCCATGAAATGTAGAGTATATATTTTGTGCATACATATACTTAGAGTGTATGTATAATATGTATATGTGTCTATATGCATATATGTATATATACACACATACATATGTATATAGCGAGAGAGAGAGGGAGGGAGGGAGGGAGGAAAGGTGAGAGAATGAACATAGGACAGCGATGGGAAGAATCTTAGAGGTGCCTGAGGGAAATTTCTGGAGACAGTGCATATTTTCCTGGTGTTCACTGAGGTTTTGCTGAAGAGGGCTGGGGATTGTTTCCTGGTGACAATGAAATACACATCCACTGGGATTTTAGACAGCATCAGTGGTTACTGACTGCATCAGAATTACAGAAATATGCCTCACCTTTGAATCTTCTGATTTATTAGGTGTGGTGGAGCCAGGGCATTTACATTTTTATAGGTCCCCTCAGGTGATGCTACCAGGTTTGAGATCTACTGCCTTCCTGAAAAAGGGTTGGTTTTTGCTCAATTTTGCCTGCCTAGCTCTCCCTCCCTCCCACCCCACCCTTTTCTCTATTAGCATCCATCTGTGCCCCTCCCCCACCCAGCACAGGTGCATTTTCAGAGAAATGCCCTACTGTCTTGTCATATTGGACAACAAATGTTAAGGATCAATTATGTTTAGTAATGAGGTAATTCATTTGGAGAGCTATTTGGCAATATCAGTGACAATTTAAACTGTTTATATTTTTTATCCTGTCACTTCCACTTCTAGAGATTTCTATTGTAGATCCATTCTTTGTGGGGACTGTTTGTTCATGTATTATCTTCATTAAGCATATTTTAAAAATCTGGTTTTTTGTTGTGTATGTTTGGGTCATTAGATGCTTCAGAATTGAAATGTATCCTTTTCTGGTGAAAAAGAGCAAGAGATTCTCGTAGAATAACCAGGCTTTGAGAACATTATTTAGGACCCAGATATTTATACTCTATTTTAGGCAATAGTTTTAAGGGATGGGAAAAGTAGAAATCAAATGTAGCTTAATGCTCATGACTGGAAGCTATAGCCTGGTTAACTAACAGTGGCTCCAATTCATAAAAGACTGATTGAAAGCTATGCTGGCGTCTCCCATTAGCTGCCTTCTTCAGCTTTCCCTTCAGAAATCTTGTCCTTAACCATTTCACTGGATGGTAGCATATTATGTCCTTTGTTACCTTCTTGGATTAAAAATCCTCAAGCCAATTTAGTGATTCTTTTGTTTACTCTTTTCTCTTTATGGCTGTATATTGCTGTATATGTCAGTGCCATATGTAACAAATGGTAGATCAAATATAAGTGTATGTGTATATTTTAAATTGTTTTATCAATAAAATAAACTTAGATGTGGAGCAGCAACAAAAAGTTAAGCAAAAGAAGCAAACCAACTAAGAGACTAGTATGTAAAAGGAATGAAGAAGGAAATTTGAATTAAATGTTGTAAATGGAGTTGAGGGAAAGTTGGCTATACCTAATGCATTATTGCCTCTTCATTTCCTATCCTCATTTCCTCATGAACTCTCCTACTTCCCCTTTTTTTGTTAGCTTCCCTCTTCTTCAACATGGGGCCAGCAGTCTAATACCACAGCATGTCAGTCCCAGGCCACACTGTCATTGGCGGAAATCCAAAAACTAGAAGAAGAACGGGAACGGCAGCTTCGAGAAGAGGTAAATTTTTGAAATAAAAATGGTCCAGTCGAACAGTGTTCTAGAATATTTACTGTGAACTATGGGTTAGTGGTTACTGAAGACAGTTATTGTTAGAATTGCTGTGTGTCTGAATTGGATGTTCGTTATTAAACTCTTTTAGCCCATAATTTGGTCACCTTAGCAAAGATGAAAGATCTAATAGGAATAACATTAAGATTATATAACAAATGTTCAGTTTTCTTAAACATTGTACTGGTCAATCTGTGGAGAATAGCTCGTAAATAAAAGTACATGAGTTGTTCAAAATTGTGGATGAGTTTTGCTCAAATATCCTTTTGTAAACTTGACATTTAGAATGCAGGATACTTATCTCTCTAAAGGGTGTTTGGTTCCCTGTGTAGCCTAGAAAAACTTATAATATGGTAGAACTAAAGTACCTCTGCACTTTAAGTCTATATCCTGTAGTTCATCATTAGTGTAAGAAGAAGGAAAAGGTGGGGGGGTGGAGGAGGGGAAAGAATAACACATGGGAGAAAATAATTCATGGTTTGGTTCAGCATACATTATGTGCCTCATTCATTCATTCATTCATTCAGCACATACTGAGTATCTGCTCAGTTACAATCTGGGGTTATAGCTTAATTTAAAACAGACAAAATTTTCTGCATTCGTGAAGCTTACCCTCTAGGTCAGGAGAGATGGCATATTAGAGGATGATAAGTGCCACAGAGAAAAAAAAACATGGGGACGGGATTAGGGAGAGTGTTGGGAGTTGGAGATGGTGTTGGTGGTGGTATGATTGAATGTCCAGTTTTAGGTAGTATGGTCTAGGCAGGCCTTTCTGAAAAGGTGGTATAATATAGCAAAGCCTTGAAGAACATGCTTTATGTGGGTATGGTGATTTGGGGCAGAGCAATCAATTTGTTAGAGCAGCAGTCTCCAACCTTTTTGGCACTAGGGACCAGTTTCACAGAAGACAGTATTTCCACAGACCCAGGGGTGGGGGTGTGCAGAGCTCAGGCAGTGATGGAGGACCAGTACCGGGCCATCGCCTGGGGGTTGGGGACCGCAGTGTTAGAGAATGTAAGTTGCCATTTTTGTATCTGGGTCATGTGATTCATGAAATGGGAAGGCCATGGACACACAAAGAGAAAAGGGAATTGTCTATACATATTTGCCATATAGTGTGCTTGTCACCCAAAGGTTAAAATGTTTCTTCGCCTTGAAAATTAACTTATTTCTTGCCTTTGTTTTAAAAAAAGATCTCTGCTGAACGAAAAAAGAATAGTGGTAATGACTAGGAATCACAGATCTTCTCTTCATCTTTTTGTCTACCAGAAGTTAATATTTTATTTGATTTATTTTCTTTGAACCTTTAAGTCTTCTTCTGCCCTTCAAAAGGCATAAAATGCCACTTAGTACATATTTCTCACATAGAGAAACCTAAGATAATTTTATTCCATTTTTATCCCTGGAGTCATCCCTTTCTGGGACCCCGTAAGCTGTTCCAATCTGGATATTCTTGGCTTGCTTCATAGCTGTTGTGTTTTTCTTGACTTCTGTCATTGCATGTTTTCCCCAGACTGATTTTGATTTTTACATGTTTTCTCTTCTGTTTTCCATCTCTGTCTTTTTATCTTTTTGACGAGGCATTTCCTCAATTTTATTTTTCAGTCCTTCTATTGAACTTTTAAAAATATTATTATTATGATGATGATGATTTTTGGAGATCGGGTCACCCAGGCTGGAGTGCAGTGAAGCAATCATGGTGCACTGCAGCCTCAAACTCCTGGCCTCAAGTGATCCTTCAGCCTCCGAAAGTGCTGTGATTACAGGGTGTGAGCCATTATGCCCAGCTACATTTTTATTTGCAGCAAAAGAATGGACCCTGTCAAGTTAATTTTATGTAGCCACTGTGTATTTGCATTCCATTTAATATGGGCATTTATAACTACTATCTAAAAACAGGAGTCCTGAGCTAGCTTCTGTTTTTATGCAACAGCAAAGGCGCCAGCAGAGGGAATTGATGAAAGCTCTCCAGCAGCAGCAACAGCAGCAACAGCAGAAACTCTCAGGTTGGGGAAATGTCAGCAAACCTGCAGGTACTACAAAATCTCTTCTGGAGATCCAGCAGGAAGAGGCCAGGCAAATGCAAAAGCAGCAGCAGCAGCAACAGCACCAGCAGCCAAACAGAGCTCGTAATAATACGGTGTGGTCATTTTCCTAAGCTGTCGTATGGACTGGTGTTACGTTATCTTTTCTGACTGTAGTGGACTTTTTATCTTTTTAATATTATTAACCATAATGATTTTTCTCTTTTTCTTTAACAGCATTCCAACCTGCACACCAGCATTGGGAATTCTGTTTGGGGCTCTATAAATACTGGTCCCCCTAACCAGTGGGCATCTGACCTAGTCAGTAGTATTTGGAGTAATGCTGACACTAAAAACTCCAACATGGGATTCTGGGATGATGCAGTGAAAGAGGTGGGACCTAGGAATTCAACAAATAAAAATAAAAACAACACCAGTCTCAGGTAGGGCTCAAAATGATCACACCTGTGCACCTTGCTTGGTTGGTAGATGGGGTGGGGGAAATGGGATGTTGGATGGGCAGGGAAAGGTAATTATATAGCTTTACTAATTGTTTTCATCTGTGTTTGAGCACATAGAGTCATAATTATGGTGATTGCTTCCCCATAGAAACACATTTGTATTATTTCTAGGGGCTCCTTCTGCTGAGCACTTAATCCATTGCCTATCACATGGTAATGACTTAATAAATATTAGTAATAGTTTATTTTTGTTGTTGATGAACAATTAATTCTACAAGGGTATTCTCCAGGTATCTTAGCATTTTTTCTAAATTTATGTTTTTAAGTTATTTACACTGTAATGAATATTAAAAATATCTCTGAAATGACCTTAAAACAATTTATTTCTGTAGGTTAGTTACATTTCATCTTCATCTTTCTTTCTTCAGTATACAGTGCTGTTGAATGAGCATGGGTTTTATTTTTAAATACCTGAACTCAAATCCCAGCACTACCACTTATTAGCTGTGTGACCTTGGGCAAGAGGGAACCTCTTTGAGCCTCAGTTCCCTCATCAGTAAAATGAAGATAATAACAACTTCATGGATGTAGTTGTAAAGATTAAATGAATACACATGAAGTAGTTAGTAAAGTGCCTGGCACATGGTAACTACATAATAAATGGTAGTGTTGTCAGATTGTTTCTTCTTGATTGAGAGCCTAATATGTTACGAATAGGACAATAAATACCTGTTAGATTATTGAGCCTCTTTGTCAGACACCGTGTTCTGAGCCTTTGCATATAATATCTTTATTACTTATGATAGCCCAAAGAAGTTTTAGTACCATTTTGCAGATGAGGAAACTGAGGCTTAGTAAAATTAAACAACTAAGGACACACGGAAGAGTTCCATCATTTTTTCTCAATAGAAGCCCTATATTTACAAACTGGGAAACATTAGCTGATACTAGATTTTAAGGGGGTATCCAATCCAAATATTTGAATTTATTTTTCTTTTTTGGAGCCAAGCATTGAATTACTGGACAGACATCCAGTGTTGCCAAGACATTATCTATTTATGGTGTTATAGTATAATCATATAGTAACAGTTTCTAGGAATATAATACCACCCTATTGTTTTGCTTTAGTAAATCTGTAGGTGTGTCTAACCGGCAGAATAAGAAAGTAGAAGAAGAAGAAAAGTTGCTGAAGCTCTTTCAGGGAGTAAATAAAGCCCAAGATGGATTTACCCAGTGGTGTGAACAGATGCTTCATGCCCTTAATACGGCAAATAACTTGGATGGTAAGAACTGGGGAGGGAAACCCAGCATGTGGAATGACAGAGCAGGACCTACAAAGAGGTTGGTGAATTGGAACAATGGGACAGAACTCAGGAGATGAAATCTAAGGTCAAGTTCTGCACTTGCCGTGAGAACCTGACTCTTTAATAGCATTACTTGTGAGAAGTCCTGTAATACTAAGCTCAAATAGGGTATTGGTGGTTGCCAAAAAGTAAATGCCATCTCAGTCTGCCTTAATGATATATAGGACAGAGTAGGTCATAGTTCCATACTGCTCATTTTATGGGGGATACTGTCAGCTATATCAAGTGCAAAAGAAGGTAACTGTCATGCTGGGGACAAAGGTTAACCTGAGCAAGAGACAACTTGGGAATGTGACATCATTCCCCTCCTACTTTTAGGGGAGGGAGTGGGAATTATAATGGAGCAAGTAGAATTATTTTTTGTGGGATAAAACTAGGACCAATGTCTGGAAGTGAAAAAGTTCCAGCACAATTTGAAGAAAAACTTGCTTGTAGTTAGCTGTTTACAGAGAGAACTACCTGCCTTAGATGGAAGTGAGTCCCCCCACCCACCCCTTAGTGTTTGAACAGAGACTGGTTAACATGTTGCAGAAGGGGCTCTCATAACTGATAGACTAAATTGAACTAGTCCACCTCTGATACCTTGTCTAAAGCCAAGAATCTCTTAAAAACAGAGCATGAAAGGAATTAAAGAGTTCCTTTGCAGCATCGTGATAGTATCTAATGGTGTGAAAGTCCACAGAGCAAACAGTTGTAATTAATAGTCATGGCTACCATCCATTAAACACCTACCATGTGCTAGGCACTCTCTTAGGGTTAACATATGTTATCCTAGCTATTTAATTTTTGCAATTATTTTTAAAGATACCTTTACAGGGTTGGTAATATTATCCCCATTTTATAAATTAGGAAACAGAGGCTCAGAATGGTTAAATAACTCATCAAGGTCACACAGCCAGCAAATTTCAGAGACAGGTTTTAAACCCATGTCTGTCTAAGTCTGATACTTGTGCTTTTTCTCCTATGCCATACTGCTTGCATTTTCCATTTGATTTCTCTCTAAACATGTAATATCTCAGTGGATTGAAAGTTCCAGGAGGATATAGCTGTATCTTTAGTTTCTGTTGGCACACGTCATAGCCCTGCACACATCATAGCACTTAATAAATACTGATTGACTTTAAGGAAAGAAAGAATGAATCCCCAAATTACTTCAGTCTTAGGCCTGTAACTTTTTCAATCAACATAGCATTTAGTTTCAGCCAATATAACATTAAGTGAAATTAAAGAAGTGTGAGATGTCTTTGATGCTATGCTATTTCAGATAATTTTGAGCATTATGATGATAGTGTTTTTTCATTTCAGCAGAGTAGATTAAAGAGCATTTAATGCAGGTCATTGCGTACCTTTCAAATTTCTGTCATTAATGTCTGTATTAGGTGTGATGATACATTAAAAACTGAAACTGATTTTTTTTGTATGTTGTGTTTTCATTATTTCATTGTTACTTTTTGTCTTCTCCCCTTCCATTTTGCAGTTCCCACATTTGTTTCTTTCCTAAAAGAAGTAGAATCTCCTTATGAGGTCCATGATTATATCAGGGCCTATTTAGGAGATACTTCTGAGGCCAAGGAGTTTGCCAAGCAGTTCCTTGAGCGCCGTGCCAAACAGAAAGCCAACCAGCAGCGTCAACAGCAGCAGCAACAGCAGCAGCAGCAGCAGCAGCAGCAACAGCAGCAGGTATAAAGTAGTGTAGTATATGCAGTAGCTCTGTGAGTATTAATACCTTAAAGTGGTGAGTAACCAGAGAAATGGAAATTAAAACATGTACACCCAGTGACCAAAGCTTTTTAAAATGTGTAAACTTCATATTTTCAAGGTACATGTCCAGAGACCTTTGTGAATTTCCTGTATAGCAAATATAACCATTCTCTATTAGATGTGTCAGTCCCATTTTTCTTGATTCATTTATATATCTTAGTTAGATTGCTAATTCCAACATATCAGAAACCCGTAAATTTGGTTTTGAAAAGTTAAAACTTACAAATGTTAAATCTTCCAAGGTTCCGGATCCACCGTACTCAGTACTGACAATACTACAGCATACCAGACATTTCATATGTTGTTGATGGGGATGTAAATGATACAGTAATGATTCTCATTATTCACAGTAGTTATGTTTATAAGGTCCCTATGAACACTGAATTAACGAATACTGAACCATTGTTCCTAGGGGGATATACAGAGTTAGGTTCCTACGTGCCTCTGGTCACAACATTTTTGTTAACTGATCAATAATCTTGTTTTGTATTTTTTTAAAGGTACTTTATTTAATATGTATTGATTCATTAACATTGAGCTCATAGCCATTGGCACTATAACTCACGCCTGAACAAAGGTTATCTAACACATATGTTTTCTCCCTAAAGCACATCACAGCTTTCTTGTGCTTAGGAACACCAGACAGCTCTTTATCACTACACTTGGGGCCACTTTAAACAGTGAAATCACCAAAAAAAGCACAAACTTGGAAAATATGGCACTAAATAGACTGGAAAAAGGCACTTGTTTGCAATTTTTGAGACATGTAACAAGAAGGCAGTGTTTCCTTATTCTACCTCATCTGGGAATGTGTGTCTTGAACATCTCAAATTTTTCATTGCTCTGCACATGCGCATGTCCAGAATGACCATAAAAGCACTGCGAGTATTGATTATGGGGTCATGAATAAATTTTAACAAGTAGGTGAATTCACAAATAAGGAATCTGAGAGAATCAATTACATGAGTTTTCGGAAAAGTTGGTAGGCTCATGAAGAGGCTTAAAATATTAGGCAGGGCCAGCCATGGTAGTTTACACCTTTAATCCCAGCACTTTGGAACGTTGAGGCAGTACGATTGCTTGAGGCCAGGAGCTTGAGACCAGCCTAGGCAACATAGCAAGACCCCATCTCTTAAAAAAAAAAAAAAAATTAGCCAGACATGGTGGCAATCATCTGTAGTCTCAGTTACTCGGGAGGTTGAGGCAAGTGGGTTACTTGAGCCCAGGAGTTTGAGTCTGCAATGAGTTATGATCATGCCGCTGCACTCCAGCCTGGGTGACAGAGTAAGACCTTGTCTCAAAAGAATTTTTTCAAAATTCTTCAAAAAAGAAAAACATATTCTTTAATCCCATAACTCTTACACTAGAGATAATCAATATTTTTTATAGGTCACTTCTGGGGATGTGGACAATACAGTGAAGTAAAAGGTATTTAAAATTTAACTGGGTACTGCTAAATTCAAGAATATACTGTTGGAAAAGATGGAAAAAAAATCTGAGTAAATGGGCTGATAGGGATAAATTGAAGGAAAGTGAAAAGCTAAAACAGGAAGGCGGAAGCCCAGCAAGCATGTACATACATGCATGCATGCATTTGTGCGCGCGCACACACACACACGTGCGCAAGTCAAGCTTGTCCTTCCACAGTGCTTTCTCCACTCCTTCCCCACTACCACCACCTGTGCCTTCAACTGGCTCGTTGAAACGGATCCCAATGTAAAATGAGTCACTCTAACAAGAGCAAAAAGTAAATGTGAAGGGCTGGTAGATCATTTCATAGTCTAACCAGTTGGTAGAAAATGTATGGATGATATTTTGGGGCCAGATTCCTTCTGGGATTGCTGATAGGAATAATGTACATGACTTTATCCTTGTTTGGTAATATGCTGCCAGCTGGTCTGCATCTTGTCCTCTTGGCCTTGGGGCCCGGAGAACAAAGAAACCTGCTTTGGGTAGGTGAGAGGTGTGCCTTGCCCCAGAATACAGAGGTCTGTTCATGGCTATGTACAGATGTCACAGACTCCCTATATACTAGAGAAGTTCTAACAGCTGTGCTGTCACAGCAGGGTGGAAACCTGGAGTTAGCAGGAAAGGCTTTGTGGAGGCACCAAGCTTAAATGGAGTGTTTGAATCTAAATGAAGGAAAATGGTGGCTCAGTGACCTGCTTTTGGCTTTATTATTATCAGCACTCATGGAAGGCAAATCAGCCATTTTTTTAGGGTGAGCCAAGTCTGCATCTTCTGTGTAATCTATTATGCTGTCTTGTTTCACAGGACTCTGTGTGGGGGATGAACCACAGTACACTCCATTCAGTATTTCAGACCAATCAAAGCAACAACCAACAATCCAATTTTGAGGCTGTACAAAGTGGCAAGAAGAAGAAAAAACAGAAGATGGTCCGAGCAGATCCCAGTTTGTTAGGTGAGCACAGGCCTGAAGTCTCAGCTGAGTGTTAGAGGAGTGCAGATGATAGCAGTTATCTGATGTGAGTTTCTGTGGTGCATTGTTTTTCAAGAAGGAAAATATTTCTTATACAAAATTAATTTTTTAGTTGGGTCAAAATAAGTAGCCAGTATTTACTGGGCATCTCAGTGTAGGAGCTGTGCCTCATTTGCTACTAGAGGTAAGAAAAGTAATAAGTTGTATGGTGCTTTAAACTTTGAAGCATCGTTTCATATTTATTATAATATGAATTTCTCTGGAGGGCCTTTAGTAATTTAGTTAGAAAATAATGCTAATGGAGAATGGTGAAAGTAGTTTTAAAAACTTAAATGCTGATTTATGTTAGAAGCAGACCATGAATTCGATCAGGTGTTCAAAGGAGAGAACCAATATGTGTTGGTAATCATTCTGTGTATTGTATAATTCTCAGAATTACTTTGAGGTGATGTCCCGGTTTTACTAGTGAATAGACCAGGGCTCAGAGGATTTAGAACTACACAATTGTCAGCAGTGGA
Organism: Avahi laniger; assembly: GCA_963575035.1. Lineage (NCBI taxonomy): Eukaryota > Metazoa > Chordata > Mammalia > Primates > Indriidae > Avahi > Avahi laniger. The sequence continues at coordinate 8,667 of CAUYSK010055620.1, read as the reverse complement.
GCTGAGATTATAGAACAGTCCCGTTTTCTTTCCACCCTTATGTGTTACCCATGGCAATTCTTGTCTAGCATTAAGGACCACATAAGGAAGCTTCCTGGAAAAGGTGACATCTGAACTGGGCCTTTGAAAGACTGGCAGGAAGGATGGGGAATGTTGTTTCAGGAATAACAAACAGTATAGGCTGCCCCTGTTTCTTTAGTTGACCTAACAACCTCACAGACCATGATGAAACCAAAATTATTCTCTATTTGTGAAGGTAAAATTAGCTGTGATAAAACGGCTCTGTCTGGACTAGAATGAGTATATAGGCAGAGATGGCAGTTTGTGATGTTGGCCTGGTCAGGAGGGCAGACTAGTTAGGAGGCTGCAGTATAGACCAGTTGAAAGATACCAGTGGCTTGGAATAGGGTTTGTGCAGTGGGGTTGGAGAGGAGTTAGAGGGATTTTAGAAATTTGGGGGATAGAATCAGCTGGACAAGCAGAGTGGAAAGGCCTTGGGCTTGGGGAGCAGGGTGGATGGTGTTGCCGTGTGCTGTGAAATGACGAACACTGGAAGGTGGAGCAGGCTGAGGGGGCGCAAGACGGTGTTTGAGTGTTGAGTGGGTCGAGTTTGAAATGCCTGTCGCATGTCATGAAGACCCTAAAGGCCAGCAGTGCAGGAGGCAGATGGTAACTGACCCTACTGTGCCCATGGCGGATCCTCAGGGCCCTGGCGAACAACATGATGATAAAAATCTAACTCTGAGAACTGCCTTTTGAAATTCATGCCTGAAAACTAAGTTTGGAAACTTAGGGACCTGGTGAAATTTTGTTTTCCTCTGCTTGTCTCGAAAGTTAATGTTAAAGGTGGATGGAACCGTCTGAAATTGTACCCAATTTGGGCAGAAATAAGTGAAGAGATATAAAAGCATTCCTTAAATTCTAACTGTGGATTCTAGCTAAGAAGCCCTTGCTGGCTGGGCGTGGTGGCTCACGCCTGTAATCCTAGCACTCTGGGAGGCCGAGGCAGATGGATCATTTGCGCTCAGAAGTTCAAGACCAGCCTGAGCAAGAGCGAGATTCCGCCTTTACTAAAAAAAATAGAAAGTAGCTGGGCAACTAAAACATATATATATATATATATATATATATATATATATATATATATATATATATAAAATATTAGCCAGGCTTGATGGCACATGCCTGTAGTACCAGCTACTCGGGAGGCTGAGGCAAGAGGATCTCTTGAGCCCAGGAATTTGAGGTTGCAGTGAGCTAGGCTGATGCCACGGCACTCTAGCCCAGGCACCAGAATGAGACTCTGTCTCAAAAAAAAAAAAGAAGAAGCCCTTTCTATTTAGCTTTGGGCCTTGCGGGTAGGTTGTCTAGGAAAAAGGTTCCTCTGAAAATGAGGTCAACCTGTTTGGTCTTAAATATTCCTTCAGATCTCATCTTCTGTTACAGATCTAAGAAAGGAAGGGACTCAAAAAAAAAAAAAAATCTCCCTACAAGGGAGTGAGAAGTCATCCTAGGGGTAGTGTTTAAGGAATTCATATACCTTGAAGGGGAAGCAAAGAAACAAAAAAATGTAAGGGTAGTAAAACTGTTCAGCAGAGTATTGTGGAAACTCATTGGCGTGGGCTCTTATATAAAATATTTTATGAAAATTACTGTTCAACTAAACTCCCTCTGGAAATTCCTCTAATAATTGCTAATTTTTGTCCCATACTTATTCATTTTCATTTATTTTTCATTTATATATTCCCTATAGATTTACATATAGAGAAAAATTAATAACCATCAGTCACAAGTTTCTCTTGCATAAAATGGGAAAACAGGTTCTAATTTGATCTGAAAAGTATTCACTGAAAAAAGTCACTGATGAAAAGACAACCTTGCTTCTAAAACAAACCAGCAGAGGGAACCCCAGCCTCATTTTGATTATGAATGTCCTCCGGTATATCTGGTTGTCCTCTTAAGTTTTTAGAGCTTCCAGATGACCATTGTGAACTAGCTCCCTCACTTGAATATGATAAATATACACAGGAAATACGCTTTCTCCCTGGTCAGACTTTCCTTAAAAGAACAATCTCCCATACTTTAACTCGTGAGAGTTTATTCTGAACCTAACAGAATGTGGTCTTTAAAGCCAGGCATAGTGAGTTGAATCCTCATTTGTGTTGCTTTGGGTTTTATGGTATCCCAGAGCTCTTCCTTTTGTCCAGTGAGACAATGAATGCATGCCTTACTGGTTTTTCAGTGACAGTTAAATGAGACCATGTCTGCTAAAAGCCTAGCCTGATAATATATTATAGCATTGAACAATCAACTTTTTGCTCCAGACTTCTCCCTTCTTTTCTTTGCATGATTAAAATTAGTTTCTTAAATTACATCTCCACTTCTATTGCATGTAGCTCATTATTGTTTTATTTATCACATTTTATCTATTCTTGAGATATATGTGAAGTCAAAGAAAAAACTGTCTCAGAATAGAGTAATAGTTCATTTCATAAACTGGCCTCTAGGTTCTTGTGCTTACCTAATTAAACCATTACTTTAAAAATATAGACAGTAAACCTTTCATAGTTTTCAAGGGAAAAAAGGTGTTGTGGGTTATGGGAGCACAGTCATGATGAGGGAGAACTCAGGAGGGTTTAGAATCCTAGCCTCTGCCTGTGTTAGGCCTTCGAAAGCAGCTTGTTGTACCACAGATTCCTTGGTTAATAAATAGGCTTGTTTATTTTTTCAAATTATGTTTTTGAGTCTGTCAAGCTATTTTTATTATGTAAGTCATTTTTGTTTGTTATTGGTACATTTAAAATGTGTAATTGTTTGAAACCTGAACATTAAAGAACAAAAAAAAAAGTGCAGAAAACCCAACGAATATTAACAGAACTACTTTTAGAATGGGGGACATTGCCTGTTTACTTTTTGGTATTCAGATAGCAACTAAAACAGTTTGGGATTTCATTCAGGGTAGATGAACTGGGAAGCCTTTTAGGAGTCATTCAGTCCAAAGAGGACTTGTTTCATCATTATTTTTATCAACCTCTGATTATAGAGTTTTGGGAAAAATTAAACATGACCGCTGGCATTAGGTTTTCAAATGTCAGTAGTGTTTGTGAGTACTGCTTGTCACCTTCAATGGGTGTGCTAGCACTGCTTTTTCTAAACCTTATTCCATTTTGGTTAATCAAATATTGCTCACTGAAATCTTTACTTGACAGATATACTTACAGTAGATTGAGTTGAATAAAGTACTTTAATCTTTTTGTTCTGTCTACTGTGGAAAAGAAAGAACAACATGAGGGCTCTATCTTACCGTGGGTCTTCCTTGAAGCATCCTACCCCTGAATAGCAAAAACTAGCTAGAACTTTCATGAGGTTTTTTTTTGTTTGTTGGTTTTTTGAGACAGAGTCTTATTCTGTTGCCCAGGCTGCAGTGCCATAGTGTCAACCTGGCTCACAGCAACCTCATACTCTTGGGCTCAAGTGATCCTCCTGCCTCAGCCTCCTAAGTAGCTGGGACTACAGGTGTGCACCACCACGCCCGGCTAATTTTTTTCTGTTTTCAGTAGAGATGCGGTCTCGCTCTTGTTCAGGCTGGTTTCAAACTCCTGAGCTCAAGTGGTCCTTCTGCCTTAGCCTCCGAGAGTGCTAGGATTATAGGCATGAGCCACCATGCCCGTCCTCGCAAAGTTTTTGGCCAGTGGAAAAAAATACACCCATTAAAGTGAGTCTGGGGTTGAAGGAGTATTAATCCCACACAGATTTCAAAGTCATGTGATCAGGTAGTTACAAAGTACTTAGTGGGTGTTATTTCCTTCTCTCCCCCCAACCCCCATTTCTGTTAAGGTAGACCTGCTGAATGAACTTCCCCCCACTGCCCCAGACCAGCCTGGCCTGTCTTTAACAGACACCCAACTCTCTTCTCAGATTCTAAGGTAGTGATTTGTAGGTCTGTGTTTAAGTGTGATACTATTTTGTTTCATTTTTCTCCCCAATCAAATTATATCAGAACCCTGAAAAATAAAACAAAGAATCTCTCTTTCGAAGAACAGAAAGCTATGGCTCTTTTATCTTTCTTCTGTCCCCCTTTACACCCCTATGGTATGCTCAGAAACAAAAGATTTATGTTATATTCCAGCCCACTGCCTAGAATTTGAGCCACTTGGTTGTCTGGGTGTGGTCACTTATAGCCAATTTTTTTCCTGCAGGATTTTCAGTCAATGCATCATCGGAGCGACTCAATATGGGTGAAATCGAGACTTTGGATGACTACTGAGCACCTGCCAGTGGACTGGCCTTCCCTCTCCTGTTTGCCAACTATGGAGTCTCCACCTTTGAACACAACACTTACTCACCATTTCCTCTTTATCACTCTGCAACAAACCACAGAATCGATCATCTCAGGCTTTTTCATCTAGCCCTTTGTGTCCAAGATTCTTTAAACTGTTTTTGTTGGTGAACATCTCAGACTGTAGATAAGTGGACTGGACCCTGTGTCTTGGGGGTGGCAGTTGGGATTACTCCCCAACAAGGCTGATTCTGGGCAGCACGTGTTCACTGTGCCATGATTTCATCTACTGTCTCCCAGAAAGTGTGTTGGGATCTGCCAATAGCAGCTTGCTTTCTCTTGTCACTCTTTTTCCTTCTAGTTTGTTTTTTTCTTCTTCTTTTTCCCCTACTCCATAAGGGCAAGAGGTCTAATTGGTGCAATCATGGAGAGAGTTCATGGTTAACAGACGTTGGCCAGCAATAAAACGCTCCATGAACCGTGACTCGAGTGTCCAACAGAGACGGTTAGAGCTCTCCCAGTCTGAAAGTTGCATTGCCACTGCTAACTTTGGGATTGCATCAAAGAGGCCCTGAGCAGGGTGGAATTTAGATTGGATTGGTTTGATATTGCACATCCTTCGCCTGTTGTTTCTGAGCATCCTTTCGAAGAAAGGATTCATGTTTTTCTTCATTAGATAGTGACTTCCAAGCAGGCTGACTTCTCCCCTGGCATACTCCAACCTGATTGGACAAAGGAAACCCTATGGCCTGGGAGAGGGAATTATTCTTAATTTTTCTTTCTTATAAAAAACTGATTTTTCCCATAAATATTTTTACTTCAGAGGACTAGGACCAGTTTGTTTTGGGCCCTTCTGCTGAAAATTTGCCTCGTTTAAGAGGCAGCTAGGATATTTACCATATGTATGAATTTGTATAATTTCATTTTGGATAGGGATAAACTTTTGCTTCCGATAAAAGCCCGAAATTTCATCTGGTTCCTCAGAGCATTGTGTGTGTGTCTTGCTGTGGCCCAGAAAAGGTTTTGTTTAAAGATTCTGGGATGGCAAGTTGCTTGCCTTTTCTGAAAAGAGAATATACAAAACCTGACCATCTTTAGGACCTTCTTCCATGGAAACCACTATACAGGAGGATGCTTTGGGCTGGAGGGGATGGGCGAGAATGGGAGCGAGAAGCCTGTTGTGGCTTCTCGTCATAGCCTCCTAATACCTTTCACTTCAAGTAGAAATGTACTCAAGTCCTATTTATAAATAAATACTCTTCCTATCTGTACCAAACCCCTACAGAACATCACCCGGAAGTGCTACTCACACTTGGGTTGGAGCTGTTGGCCCAGCTGTGCCTGTATGAGAGGTGCTGGGGTTTGGGCAGCTCCTGGGTAAAGCACCTCTATTCTATGTCATCGTTGCCTGAAGAAGGCTGGAGTTGGTTTTGGAGGATTATATTTGGCTTCTATTTTTATTATTTTGGATCACCATCTCCCTATTCCTTCTTGCCTCCCTCCCTCCCGCCTAAACATGTATAATAACTATACAGAAACTGCTACAAACTTGTATATAGTTTTTGGATCAAATAGCATGAGGAGATGGGGAACCATTAAAAATTGGGACTCTTACTCTCCTTTGCTTTGTAAATTCAAAAGTGGGGGGTGGGGAAGAGGGATAGTTAAAATGTTTACAAAACTTTAAGCTCCCTCGGAACTTTTGCCAGTGTGGAGGAAAATAAAAAAAAAAAAAATTTAAATAAAACCTGGTTGTATTCTATTTGAGCGTACCTCTTGTACTCGCCTTTGTCAAGGCTGAATTTTGCACTAAACTGTTCCTCTTGGCACTATGGAAAAGCTCCAAGCACTGGAGACATGGAGGCAGCCATGGCTTTCTCTGCCAGACTGTGGAACACTGGCAGGTACTGTATTTGAGAATGTACAGGTCAAGGCAAACATCGGTAAGTTTGACCAAATGTCTTTCCTCCTTTGACTGTCCATTTCTGCCAACTTGTGGATCGGCTTCTGCCCTCTTGCCACAGACACACCCCCTCTGAATGTGTCCTTCCAGTGTCTGCCCACATCATTTAAACTAGACTTCATTGTGTGTGTGTTCAGGGAAAATAAAAATAAATTTAAAAAAAAATTGGGAGTGGAGGGGGCAGATTAGGGGAAACAAAGTCATTTTAGTCTTGGAACATTCCATTTGCTTGCTTGGAATAGACTTGCTTCCATAGACTTGCTTCTGTCTGAGGAATTTCCCACTTAGTAGAAAGAAACCACTCTTCCTCGGTAATGTTTGTGTTTGTCTCAGTTCTGCTTTCTTTGACATTCTCATTTGCTCACTCTTTCACTTACAGCCACTGTTTTCTTATCCTCGTTTATGAATTTACTTTCACATTCTCTTAACTCTTGAGTTTTGAAGTATTTGTTTTGTATACTGCATTCAGTTTTTTAAATTCAGAGATTTAAAAAATATCCCCAGACAAGACAGTTTGATTATGGAGACTTCCCCAGAGATAGTTGGTGTTCTGGTTACTGTTGCAGCATAAAATATTATCTGCAGATTGGTTTGTAACAACTGCTTTATTTTGTTGGTCATTTTGTGGGTCAGAAATTTGGGAAGGGCTCAGCGAGGTGGTTCTTTTCTTGGGGTCTCCTGTGGTTGTGGTCAGATGTCTTCCGCGGCTGCATTCGTATGAAGGTTTGCCTAATTAAGTGGGCTGCCCAAGATGGCTCACTTGTGTGAAAGCAGTACTGGCTGTTGGCTGGGAACTCAGCTGGGTTGATGGCTGGTGGATCTCTATATGTCCTCTCTAGAACTGCAGCTTCAGAGTAGTTGGAGTTCACATGTGGTGGTTGGCTTCCCCCAGAGAACCAGAAAGAGATGCTGCCTTGGCTCTTCTGACTCCTCTGAGCTCAGGAGTCACATAGGGTCTTTCATGACACTGTATTCCATCAAAGTAGTCAGAAAGTATGATATTGTAAAATATATATTTGGTCTTCTGTCCCATTTCCTGGCATACAACTCCCAAAATCCTTAAACTCCAAAGTGAATTCTTTTTGTATGAGTTGACTGATGGCTGGCAGCCCCTAGGTAGCTTCAGGATGGAGCTGGTCCTTGAAAAGAGCAAGGCAGGGTTAGAGGGTTGGAACTTTCCATCCCAGCCCTAACCTCTGGGGTGGGGAGAGGACTGAAGGTTAAGTTGGTAACCAGTGACCAATGGTTTAATCATGTCTACATAATGAAGCCTCCATAAAAACTCAAGAGGACAGGATTCAGAGAGCTTTTCGACAGCGGAGTATGTGGAGGTTCCTGGAGGGTGGCCCACCAGGTAAGGCGTGGAAGCTCTGCGACCCTCCCCCATACCTCTACACATCTTTTATCTCTGTCCTTTGTAATAAACTGGTAAACATAAGCATGTCCCTGAGTTCTGTGAGCTGCTCTAGCAAGCTGAATCCAAAGAGGGGTCCTGGTACCCCCAACTTGAAGCCCATCAGAAGTTCTGGAGGCCTGGACTTGTGAGTGGTGTCTGAAATGGGGGTGCAGTCTTGTGGGACTGAGCCCTCAATCTGTGGGATCTGACACTATCTCCAGGGTAGATAGTGTCAGAATTGAACTGGAGGGCACCCAGCCAGTGTCCACTACAGAATGGATTGCTTGCTTGTTAGTAGGGAAATCCCGCACACATTTGGTCTCAGAAGTCTTCCGTGTTGACTGTTACTACACTGGTGTGAAAGCAGAGGGAAAACTTGGTTTGAGTTTTCCCTAAACACAAGCCCACTCACATTCAAGGTGAGGGATCATGGTCCTCTCCTGCAGACCCCTGTGATCAAAGGAGGGGCAAGGTCACATGAAGCAGAGCATGTAGGATGGGAAATATTGTAGCCATTTTGGGGAAATAATCTGCATAAAATAAAATGAGTTCATACACATCAAGGATTTTATTTTCATTGGCTCTAAGTTGATTTTTGTTTTTTGTGTTTTTTTTGAGACAGGGTTTCACTGAGTTGTTCAGGCTGGTCTCAAACTTGTGGGCTCAAGCAATTCTCCCACCTCAGCCTCCTCAGTAGCTGGGATTACAGGCATGAGCCATCCAGCCTGGCTTGTTTTTTGTTTTTTTAATTTCAGAATAGACAATGGTGTTTCTGGCTTCATTTTAAATAACTTTTTTTTTTTTGAGACAGAGTCTCACTGTGTTGCCCGGGCTAGAGTGAGTGCCGTGGTGTCATCTTAGCTCACAGCAACCTCAAACTCCTGGGCTTGAGCGATCCTCCTGCTTCAGCCTCCCGAGTAGCTGGGACTACAGGCATGCGCCACCATGCCCGGCTAATTTTTTCTATATATTTTTAGTTGTCCAATTAATTTCTTTCTAATTTTTAGTAGAGACAGGGTCTGACTCTTG
>CAUYSK010055618.1:0-22593 GCA_963575035.1 Avahi laniger | reverse complement strand
TCAAACTCCTGGGCCCAAGCAATCCTCCTGCCTCAGCCTCCCAAGTAGCTGGGACTACAGGCATGTGCCACCATGCCCGGCTAATTTTTTCTATATATTTTTAGCTGTCCAATTAATTTATTTCTATTTTTGGTAGAGACGAGGTCTTGCTCTTGCTCAGGCTGGTCTCGAACTCCCGAGCTCAAACTATCAACCCGCCTCGGCCTCCCAGAGTGCTAGGATTACAGATGTGAGCCACCGTGCCTGGCCCAAAGAATATTTCTAACATGTTCCCAGGTGCACCCCATGTTGCATTTCCTGTATCATGTTTGGAGCGGCAAAGAAACTGTGAATGTAAGTTACTGGTTCTGAACTTTGCTACACATTAAAAGCCTCCTTGGAGCTTTTTAAAAGTCCATCATTCCTCATATCCGTTAAGTTCAAATCTTTGTGGGTGGGTCACTGGCATGCCTAGATTTCAAAATCCCTAGGTGTTTCTAAAGTTTGAGAACCTGGGAGTAGAGAATTCTTCCTTTACCCTGATTCCCTGCTGCATGTAAAAAGCGCATGCTAAAAAGATTTTTAGTTCATTTGCTTCTTAGTTTTGGCATTTAAAATGCATCAGGATTCTACCTGTCAAAAAAGGAGAAATTTCTCCCTTAATTTTTTTCCTCTTTTTTTTCTTTTTTCTTTTACATTCCAGAGAAGGAATGGGTCAACCCTCCAGAGAGTAGAGACCAATTTTTTTCTTCTTATTTTGAAAGTGAAAAGAAAGAGATTGGGGTACTGGGGTGGAATAGGGGTCTGGACTGTGACCTGAGAAAATAGACAAGATGTTAAAACTTGAATCAGCTGTGGACAAGTGCTGAAAGCAAACTGTCCTGGTAGTTTTTTTTAACTCCTTTTCTAGCCTCAAGCTCAGTCCCTTCTCTAGCAGTGGTGGTGGTGAATAGAAAATCAGATCTGATTTTTTTTTAGATAAGAGTCTCTGTCACCTGGGCTAGAGTGCCATGACATCAGCCTAGCTCACAGCAACCTCCGACTCCTGGGCTTAAGCAATCCTCTTGCCTCAGCCTCCTGAGTAGGTGAGACTACAGGAATGCACCACACCCAGCTACTTTCTACTATTTTTAGTAGAGATGGGGTCTCATTCTTGTTCGGGCTGGTCTAGAACTCCTAAGCTCAAGTAATCCTCCCTCCTCAGCCTCCCAGAGTGGTAGGATTACAGGCATGAGCTGGCCCAGTTCTGATTTTAAATGAATTTTTAAATTACTCTGTCACTTAGGTAATGCTTTAAGTAGTACTAAAGTAAGTAGTACTAAAAAGGACTTAAAATTTAAAAACTGAACTCAGCTCCCTCCTCCTACCCCCATCTTTTTCTGTAGAGGATATCCCTTGCCTCTGAACATAAGGGTAGAGAGAGGATCAGGAAACCAGAAAGGGACACATGGGGAGTATAAACTTTACTGGTAATAGGCAGAGGATCTCTCTCTAGTCAGGCCATAGCCATGAAGAAGAGAAACTATGGAATCTTTGTTTTTGTTCATTTGCTGTAGCTTAAGTACTTAGAACAGCACCTGGTACATAGCAGGTACTCCATAAATAATTGCTGAATAATGAATATTCTCTGTCTCTAATCTAGGTTGTTAATGCTTTTCTGTTGTGGTAAGGATGCCTGCACCAGTGGCAGCAGAGGGTTCTTGTCCTTCCAGAGAGAAGGAATTCAAACACAGGGTCACATACGAAGCAAAAACGTTCATTAAAGACAGAGTACGGAAAGTATAGTACACTTTCAAAGAAGGTAGAGAGCAGACTGCTCCAAAGGAGGCAGTAGCCCACATGGGTTTGGGTTTTCCTTTTTATGCTAATCCCTAATAATATGCTAAGCTGGGGGTGGGCTATTCATGGATTTTCGGGGAAACGGGTGGAGAGTTCCTGGAACTGAGGGTCCTTGCCCCTTTCGTTCTGTATGGGGTAATTTCTGGGGTTTGCCATGGTATTTATAAACTGTCATGGTGCTGGTGCTGTTGGGAAAATTTCAGGGCTAATTCCACTTAAAACCACAAAGGCAGCTAAGTAGAATTATGCACCTGTTAGCTAAAACCACAAAACAGTTAAGCAAAGTTGTAAGCCTATTATAACTATACTGCTTGTAAAAATTGCTACTAATTGGCTATCTTTTGAATCCTATTGCTAATTGGTTAACCATTTATGCTTGTATGCTATTGGATATGTCTAACCCCAAAAAAAGTATAAAACCTGACAAAAATAAGAAAGTGATGCTCAGAATTTGGAGACAAGTCTTCTCTGGGCCCGCCGGCGAGATTAAACGCTGACTCTCCAACTCTCTGCGTGCTACTCGGTTATTCCTTTGGAACCGGTCGCTGTAACACTTGCTGTAACATTTGGTTCCTTGACCGGGAAACTGACTGTGCTGGCCCTTTGAAGCCACCGGATCGGGGATGGGCGCGGCAGACGGCGGCGGGACCTCTGGGACTGCAGTGAGCCGGGGCCAACCGCCTCTTTTCAGAATCCTCGCTTCTAGGGAGTCCCCGCAGGCCGCGGGCCCCGAATTCACCCGGACGCTGTAGAGAGAAGGACCAGTCAGACCGGTCAGGACATCGATGAAAAGGTAAGGTCCCGGGACCCCGTCAGGCCTTCCAATAAACGGAAGAGTGGCTTTCTAGGTGGAAGAGGAGCTTGATCACCTCCTAAGGTTAGGGACTCCCCTGGGTGGGAATGTACTAAAACCTCTTGTCTGTTTGAATCTGTCTGAAAGTTTTGAATGAATGAAGCTCGGTGACTGCTTGTAGTCATCGTGCCTGTAGTCCCACGGCTTCAGCTACGGGAGTTGAGTGAGTCCTAACCTGCGGTTCTGTGGCGACCTCGTACAGCATAATGGCGATTCGCTCCCCGTAATAGGGAGCGACGGAGCCTGGGGTTTGTACGGGTATGCCTTAGCCAAGACGCGCCTAAGCTCCAACGAGGGACGAGCCAGGTGGACACCTGAAAGCCCTAACCCTTGTTTGTCTTGCGGCACCGTTCATGACAAAAGGGGGAGAAAAAAACCCCCAAAACAAGTCAAAAGGGAGTGTGAGAGACCGCTGGTGTAGAGATGGGCGGGTCAGAGTCCAAACCAACGGTCATAAGGTGCATGCTGAAAAACTTTAAAAAGGGCTTTAGTGGAGGTTATGGGGTCACCATGACGCCCTGTGTGAGCCAAAGTAGTCAACGTTTAAAGTAAGCTTGCCGCCAACGGGAACCCTTAACCCCTCCACTGTAGGAGCTGTCTGGAGAGTAGAAACAGAAACCCCTTGCCCCCATGGGTCTGGTTCTGCACAGAGAAGGGACAGAATAAAGTGCTAGAGGCCCAAGGAACTAGAGGCTCCAAAGCCAAGCCCATCCATCAAAAAGTATCTACGGAGGAACTGCTGCCACCTTACGAAAAGGGGCAGTCACCAGCCCACTACCAAAAGGAGAACTTAAGCGATGAGTATCTTTAGCACCAGATCAGTGTGTCAATTGTAAGGGATACGGGCACTGGAAAAACGAGTGCCCTCACAAGAATCAACACCCAGGGGCACCGCAAGGGACATATCCAGTAGTTCCAAACCTGTTAACCCTTCTGGGCCTCATTCCCCCCACCCCCACCCCCGCTGCCTCGCGCAACTTGATTTAAAATTCACCAACTCTGTTCAGGGAAGCTTTAGCTACAGATCTTGCCTCTTTTCCATGAGAAAAAATCCACTGCACACTACTACAAATATGTTGATGACCTCCTCTTAGCAGGGGCAACCAAAGAAATTGCGAGCAGGGGACCCGGCACCTCCTCCAGCTGCTCACGGACAGGGGATATAAGGTCTCCTAGAAGAAGTCACAGATTTGTAGATAAGGCCCTGCGCAGGCCCGACAACAAAGAACTAGAATAAATTGAAAATCAAGAAAAGGCCTTTCAAGAAATAAAAGACTTGCTTAAGAGGGCCTTCACGCTAGACATGCCAGATCTCACCAAGGACTTCAACCTGTTCGTGCATGAAAAAAACAGGTAACGATGGGAGTCATAATGCAGACTGTGGGACCCTGACAGAGACCAGTGGCCTACGTGTCAAAGCAATTGAACCCAGTGGCATCAGGCTGGCCCCCTTGCCTTCGGGCGCTAGCGGCCACCATCCTGCTAGTCAAAGAGGCAAACAAGCTCACGCTTGGGCAAAACATCCACGTGTGGGTCCCTCATGCAGTGGTCACCCTGATGAACGCTTCAAGGCATCAGTAGCTCTCCAGCAGTCAGCTGGTGCAAAATCAAGAACTACTGTGTAAACACCCACAAGTCACCATCAAGGCTGTGCAGACTCTAAATCCTGCCAACTTTCTGCCTACCGAGCTGGGACCCCTGGTGCCGAAGCCATAAAAGAGGTCTATGTGAGTCAGCCAGATATGACGGGACCCCCAGTGCCGAGGCCATAGAAGAAGTCTATGCAAGTCAACCAGATCTGACGGGATCCCTGGGAGACAAACCAATACTGGCACCTGACAGATAATAACAGCGTTGTCCAAAAAAGCAGAGCAACTAGCAGGCTATGCTGTCACCACGGTAGACAAGGTCAGTACGTCAGCTCCCCTGCCCCAGGGATGGTCAACACAAAGGGCAGAGCAATGAGGCCCCATCCAAGCTCTCAGGTGCGCCCAGGGGCAGCAGCGAGCCCTGCAGAAAAAACAACCGCGGGTTAAGAAGGCAGAGCGACGGCTGCAACAGGCCAAGGTACAAGGCGCACGCTAGGGTAGCCCTGGAAGACAGCCCAGTAGAGCACCGAGGTAGACCCGCGGAACAAGCGCCTTCTTCACAGAAAAGACGGTGCAGCCGAAGGCGCTCTGCAGAAAAGAAAAACGGCAGGCACAACAAGCAGAGGCCCGGCAGGCCCACAAGGAAGCAGAACGCAAGCTAGAGCACTGGCATCTAAGGGCCAATAGGGCGCCGAGGCTACGACTGCGGGCAGAAGAGCCTGGCACGGACTAAAGCTGGAAACTAAAGAAAGGGGAGGGCGGGGTCTGGGCCTCAGTCGGGCCCTGGGCCCCCGCCCCCGCCAGGCCTTAACAGCGGCTCCAGCCGCACCCTCGCTGAGAAACACACTGGGAATCTGTGGGAGCCAAGTGTGCTCAAGAGGAGGCTAAAATGGCATAGCAATGGTTAGAGGCCCTGCTAAAAGCAAACAGCCTCTGGCAACATAAAAACTTATAAACTTATTGTCTAACACTCCCATAGAAACAGGAAGCCCTGGGTTAAACCACATGAAGCCCCAGTCGCTGCAGCTGGTACTAGAGGAGCAAGTGCTACCACTACAACAGCAGAATAAAAGCAGCAAAACGGGCAAAAAAATGCTTTACAGGTGGACCTAGCGGAGGAAGAGAGGAACAAAAAGCCCTGTAAAAAAAGAAAACTCACCTAGAGGCTCAGCTGCCAAAAAGTAAAAGAAACTGAAGCTGAGCTGCAAGCAGAACTCAGGGGCTTCCAAAAAAAAAATTCAAAAAAAAACTAAGCGAGGCCGGGAGTAGTGGCTCACGCCTGTAATCCTAGCTCTCTGGGAGGCCGAGGCGGGCGGATTGTTTGAGCTCAGGAGTTCGAGACCAGCCTGAGCAAGAGCGAGACTCCGTCTCTACTAAAAATAGAAAGAAATTAATTGGACAACTAAAAATATATATAGAAAAAATTAGCCGGGCATGGTGGCACATGCCTGTAGTCCCAGCTACTTGGAAGGCTGAGACAGTAGCATTGCTTGAGCCCAGGAGTCTGAGGTTGCTGTGAGCTAGGCTGACACCACGACACTCACTCTAGCCAGGGCAACAGAGTGAGACTCTGTCTCAAAAAAAAAAAAAAAAAAACAAAAAAAAAAACCCATTTTGTTAGTGAAAGAAGGTAGGCACAAAAGGCTGTATATTCTATGATCTGCATATTATATGACATGTCTGGAATGGGCAAATCCATAGAGACAGAAGCAGTTGCCAGGGGCTGTTGGAAGGGGCAAATGGGAACGACTGGTAATGGGCACAGAGTCACAATTTGGAGTGATAAGAATATCCTAAAATTGACTATGGTGATAGAGGAGCAACCTTGTGAATACACTAAAAGCCACTGAATTGTACAATTTAAATTGGTGAATTATATATATATGAATGCTATTTCAATTTTTTTAAAAAGGACCCAGGGAAGTGGGCATGTTAGTATGGCCAGAAAACCCACCAGATAACTATAAGAAATTTTTAAAAGAAAAATATTTAAATTTAAATATATAAAAACTTTAAAAAAAAGATAATTGATCCAGGTGGCCTCAGCAACTGTCAGAAACCATGTGCACACAATTATTGTAATAAGCATCAAGGTCAAAGTGGCACCCAGGGGCACCTGACCTGCTGAGAACTATGCAGATGGCTAATAAAACAAGGTGTCCCTTGCTGAGAAATAGATGGGCACCCAACAAGGGACCACTCAACCTGTACAAGCCAATGAAAACAAGGAAAGTGGTGGAAATGGAACTGTTTGGGAGCAAAGTTTTTGTATAGTTATTGAAATTAAATTGGTATTAATCTGAACAAGATTGCTGTAAATTAAGATGATAATTGTAATTCCCAGGGCAACCACTAAGAAAATAAGTCTAAAAATACATATTGTATTTTTGGCAAGGGAATTAAAATGGTATGGTGGAAAATATCTTTTTAATACAAAAGAGGGCAGTAGGGAGAAATCAGGGAACAAGAAAGACATGAATTATAGCAAAGAAATAGCAAAATGGCAGATGTAAATCCCTCATATATAAAATGACTCAGCCAGTTGTCTCAGCCTCTGTCACCAGCCACATCATTGCTGCCACAGCAATGAATGAAGAGGCCATGGTGACAAAAACTGAGGCTATTCTGAAGCCAGTAGCAGGGATTCTCACTTACCCTGCGGGGCTCATGTAGCTATTGCCACTGCCACATGTCCAATTTGGCAGGAAAAGAAACCAAAGCTGAACTCCTGATGTGGCATCATTCCTCCAGGAGACCAACCAGTCAGTGGCAAGTTGACTACTTTGAGACACTTTCACCCTGGAAGGGCCAGTGATTCATTCTGACAGGAATGGACACACATTCTGGGTAAGGACACGTATTCTTGAGTGTCTTGCCCTCGGGCTTTACCCTGGGCTTGTGGAATGTTTGATCCACTGGCAGGGGGGGCACACATAATATTGCATCGGACCAGGGGATCCAATTCACAGCAAAGAAGGTGTGAGAGTGGACCCATAACCATGGTACCTACTGATTGTATCGCTTACTGCTCCCCTCGAGTTGCTGGTCTGACAGAGCATGGAGTGGCTTGCTATCGGCACAGCTGAAGTTCCAGCTCAGATGCAATGCCATGTGAGGATGGAGTGCCATCCTCCAGGATACACGAGACACATTTAGTCCAAGATTTTCATGTGGTGCCATGTCCCTAGCAGGAAGAATACATGGATCTGGAAAGCAAATTATGGAAGTGGAATCAGTCCTGCTTATCAGCACTCCCAGTGACCCCGCAGGGAATTTATGCTTCCTGCTGCTGCTATTCTGGACTCTGCAGAGTTGGAGGACCTGGTTCCTAAAAGGGGAATATTTCCACCAAGTGATAAAGAAAAATTATCTTTGAATTATTAGCAAAAGCTGCTGCCTGGGCACTGTCAGCTCCTAGTGTCCAGAGACAAGCAGGCTAGAGGTAGAGGAATAACCTTGTCATGAGTATCAACCCTGACCATCAGGAGTAGGTCTCCTTCTGTTATCCAATAAGGGTAGGGAAGAATATTTTGGTACCCAGATGCTCTACTTGGATGCCTCTTGTTATTCCCTTGTCTGGTGATGGTAAATGGATACCATGGCACCCGTGGCCCCATGGTGACTAGGAACTCAGACCTCTCTGGGATGAGAATCTAGATCGCGTCTCTGGGTAAGCTGTAGAGGCTGAGAGAGGTGGTAGCTGAGTATAGGGGAATTTAGAAGACTTAAAAGTTTTAATTGTGGCCCCAGAACCAGCTTTATCAGAGGTGGCTATAGTTTGTCCTACAAATCTTCCCCTTCTGAGCTTATCCAAGGGGAGAGGCCCACCAGAAACCTGGAGAAGCTACTGCTCGAACATATATGAAGAAGTGGATCTGAACATGGAGATGAAGCCACTGAGTTTCCCTTCGTGAAAAGACTTCTTGTCCCAGCTACTTGGAGTACTGTCAGCAGATAGCCTTACAGCTGCAGAGAGCTGCCTCGCCCAAGCTCAAGCCCTTTTGGGGACAGTCCGTATCCAATGGCTGTTCAAGGTATAGTTTGAAAGTTTAGCCCTTCCAGGCTGGTTTGGCACAATGCTGAAACGTCATTGCAGTTCCAGAGCTCCTCGTGAGGTCAGTTGAGGCTGCTGGGCCTTTTTTTCACACAGCCTGCTTTTCCTTCTGTCTAAGGCTGCTTCCGCCTCTGCCTTTGCAGAGGTGCTGATCCCAGAAACACTCCCAAACAAACATCCTGAACACCAAACTCTGACTCAGTCTTCTTCCTGCAGCTCCTACACAGTGAAAATGTCCCATAAAAAACCCCCCAATACTTTAGCATTCTTATTTAGTTGAAATGAGAATATTCATCCATATACTTCCAGTACGATCATCAAAATCAGGAATTTAACATTGCTATGTTACTATCCAATCCTTAGACCCCATTCAAATTTTGTCTTTAGTCCCAATAATGTCCTTTTTATAGTAAAAGGATCCCGTCCAGAAATCATGCTTGTATTTAGTTGTCATGGCTCTTCAGTCTTCTTCAATCTTGAACAGTTCCTTTGTCTTTCTTTTACTTTCATGACCTTGACACTTTTCAAGATTACAGGCCGCATATTTTTTTGGAATGTCTTTCACTTTAAGCTCGTCTGAAGTTTTATCATGGTTACAGTCATGTCATACATCTTTGGCAGAACTATCAGAGAGTGACACTGTGTTCTCATTGCATCTTATCAGGTGGTACATCATGTGCGTTTGTCTCAGCAGCAGTGCTGGTCACTTTGATCACTCGATTCAGATGGCGTCTGCCAGGTTTTTCCACCATTGTTACTCTTTTTCTCTTTGTAATTAAGTATTTTATGGGGAAGTAGTTCAAGGCTATGTAAATATCCCATTCCTCATCAAACTTCCAATTTCTTCTTTTATTTATTTACATCTATATTGGCTAAGAGATTCCTATTTTACTCAGGGGGCTATAAACCATGATTGTCATTATTTTGATGCTCAGATGGTTCCATATTTGGCCAGTGGGAGCCCCTTCAAGTTGGCTTCTTTATCCTTTTGATGTATCTTCATCATTCCTATTGTACTTCCTTGTTCACTGTGCAAGATATTTTTTGTATTTTTCCTGCCTCCACCCTGGAATCAGCCATTTTCCAAGGTGCCTTGGTTTCTTCTGGAGGAGAATGGTATTTTGAAACCAAGATCTGAGCCAGGCAC
Source organism: Avahi laniger (assembly GCA_963575035.1). Lineage (NCBI taxonomy): Eukaryota > Metazoa > Chordata > Mammalia > Primates > Indriidae > Avahi > Avahi laniger. The sequence goes on along the minus strand of CAUYSK010055618.1, from coordinate 13,132 downwards.
AGTGGCACATGCCTATAATTCCAGCTACTCAGAAGGCTGAGGCAGGAGGATGGCTTGAGCCCAGGAATTCCAGACTAGTCTGGCCAGCATAGTGAGACTCTGTCTCAAAAAAAAAAAAAAAAAAAAGGAAAGAAAAAGAAAAAGAAAAGAAAAGAAACCAAGATCTGGGCACCTGGGCATTATGTGTGCTCATTGTTTTGTCACTGTGCTCAAGCCCTTTTGCCTTTTTGCTGGACAGAGCTAGGGAATATATACAATATATGTACATGTATACATATATGTGTACACTTATATATATTTATATATGTTTACACATACACACATTTACAATTATATCTATTTCTATATCCCTTTATGTATATTCAAAATCGTGACTTCTCACTGATCCCTTTCTAATCCAACACCAACTAGTTTTTCTAGTTTTTTCGCTTTCCATATATGTAACTACCATCTCTACCAGTGAGAAAGCTGACTCTCATTGTCCTTAATTTTATGATTTATTTAATCAATCCTTCTGTGTGTAAACAATTTCCTGTGACTGCTCGTACTATTGTAAAATATATATCTGACCTTCATCCAAAATTCCTGATATAGAGCTCCTAAATCTCTTGTAATTTCCTGAGCAATAGGGGTGCTAGGAAAATCTTTTGTTCTAATATTTGGTCTTTGACCCTACTTCCTGACTCAGAGCTCCAAAGACCTGTGTAATTTCCTGAATGATAGGAGCATCTGACACAGAACTCTAAAATCCCTTGGAATTTCCTGTGATAGGAGCATCTTTTTCTAATGAAGTGACTCTTGGTGGGCTTCTGGATAGACTCAGGATGGGGGCTGGTTGCCAGGGAAACTAACCAGGTGATTGGAGGGTTGGAAATTTCAGCCCCACCTCCTAATCTCCTGGGAGGGGAGATGGGTTGAAGGTTGAGTTGATCACCAACAGCCAATGATGTAATCAGACATGCCTCCGTAATGAAGCCCCCATATAAAACAAAAAAGGACAGGGTTTGGAGAGCTTTTGGATAGTGGAACATGTGGAGTTGCCCAGAGGGTGGTGCTCCCAGAGGGGACATGGAAATCATGCCCGCCTTCTGCCACAGCTTGCCCTGTACATCTCTTCCATGTGGCTGTTTATGTGTATCCTTGGCAATATCCTTTACGATCAATGGATAAACATTGGTCAAGTGTTTCCTTGAGTCTTTAATCTGCTCTAGCAAATTAATCGAACCCAAGGCGGGAGTCATGGGAACCCCAATTTATAGCCAGTGGGTCAGAAGTATAGTAACAACCTGGGACTTGGAATTGGCATCTGAAGTAGGGGGCAGTCTTGTGAGACTGAGCCCTCAACCCGTGGGATCCCACAGTATTTCCAGATAGATAGTATCAGAATCGAATTATCGGACACCTAGCTGGCGTCAGCTGGAGAATCTGGGGTCAGAAGTGTTAAGTGACTGAGAGTGGAGAATAGGAAGAACATTTTGGGTTTTTTTCCTATCTCTTATACTGCCCCCTCCTCCCAATGTGGACGCATTCCCCAACTGCCCTGGCTGCTGTCCTGCCTAGATTCCTTCCTCGTCCTGTCTGGGCCCGGATGTCCTGAGCTGGACCACCGCCTGGATGGCCACTCTCCTCGTCCTCCTCACCCAGCTTGACGTCTAGACCCACACTAGTCTTCCTCTCTTCCTCACCCTGACCCCTGCCCCAGGGATAGCTGTCTCACCCACCTTGGCTTCCAACACCTGGCATCAGGCTGCCTCTCTGCAGGGACTCATCTCTTTCTACTTAAAATGCCACCGGTGGTGTCCTCTCCTTGCGGGAGGCCCTCCTCATCAGGCCCAGCCTCCATGCGGAAGTCCTTCTCTCCCTTCTTGGGCTCTGACTTCTGCGCCAGGCTGGCCTCCTACCCAGATGCCCTCCCCATACCAGAGATCCACACCCCCTACCACTGATACCCACCGTGCTTGGCCCCACAGAGTAGCTTTGGACTGATTTGTGCAGACAGGAGAGGGAAGAAAATAGAAAGGTAAAGGAAGAAGCGGTAGACCATTAATTCGTTTTTCAGGATCATTTTTTTATAGAATCATTTTTCTGAGATTCACTCCCGTTTTGGTTTTTGGTTAGATCTATTTCTGTCATCATGTCGGTTAAATTTGTATTTGCCAGGAGGGCCGAAGCTGCCTGCTCAGCCCTTTCTCATCTCTTTCATCAGAACCATCTTGGCTCACATGGGCCAATACAAACAGCTTGCTCGATTCAAAATTCCCCTCTTTCATAATTCTTTTTAGTGGGGTTTTAAGAAAATGTATAGACATGGGCATGCATATTTGGGAAAAGGGTATCTTGCTTAAACGCTTCCGACTTCTTTTCCCTCTTTTCTTTTTTCCTTTTCCTGTCAGAACTTTTGTTAATCTTGCTAGGTTAGTTTGAGTGAAACCTAAGTCATCTCTAACTTTCTCCTAGACATTTTCTCATAGGAAGATACTTCAAATCCCTTAAATCTGTATAAACCCCAGATCCCAGAAAGAATTGATTATTCACTTTTCCTTACATTCTACCTCCGTGCCATATTCTTCTGCCTGGTCCATTTTCCCACTGTATCCCCGAAGGTCAAAGCCTACGTAATGCTTCACATGCTGTCTCCCTGCTCCAGCCTTTGCTAATCTCCCCAGCTTGGGACCCTCATAGAACTTTGCAGTTATCTATGACATATATTCTTTTCTGACTTATATTCTAATTACTACTCCTAGGAAACTAGAAACTAGTTCCCTGGAGGCTGGGAACCATTTCTTTTTCATTGCTTTATTCCCTGGAGGCCTTGCACATAGTAGAGGCTCTACACATTTGTTGAATTGAAATATAATAAGGTCTTATATATTTTATATTAATTTTTATTTATGCAATACACTCTTCAAAACAATTCAACTTCCTAGTAGTCCTTTCTGGCATGAGATCTAAATTTTCTATCTCTTAAAAGGGAAAGATGTTTACTTTTCTCATCTAAAGGACAGGAAAGTAAAGGTGTTTGTCTTTTTTCCAACATGATGCCATGTTGTGTTAGTATACCAAGAGATAAAATCTATTCTAAACAAAAATTCGTATTTGCTTATGTAAGCCTATATTTTTATCCTGCCCAAATGGTACACCACTTTAACTTTTAAAGTTATGAAATATTGACATTTTCTCATTTTATGTATAATATATGCACTACTTTACATATTGAATAAAATCACATTTTTGTCTACAGAGAGATGGCCCCAATTTCTCACTGCCCATAGGAATTATGTAACTATAGTAGGAGACTGACCTGCTTCTTTTGTGTTAGTCTCAGCCTGAATTCACATAATCTATTGCAAAGTAGGGCATTATTGAAACTCTATGCTACTGTGTTGTATTTTTTCTTTATTTAATTCTTTAGTGCAAGGGGAATCATAAGACTGTAAACACATTGACTCAGAGGTATCTTCTAACTTCTTTGTATCCTTCTTATAGTTCTTAGGATAATAGCACATCATCAATGTGCAATGAATGATTTCACCAAATTAATTTTAGACTGCTTCACTTGCCTAGGCTGTCCCTACTAATCTTGCTATGTTAGTAGCCAAAAATAATGGACTGTTGATGTTCTCCTCCTGCTTGATCCTATTGCTTTTAGACTTCTGTTTGTCCCTAGTAGCCTGATAGACATTACTAACCAAGTTATTAGAGTTGCCAATTTAAAGAATTTTAAGCTTCTCTTTATATATCATGCCTTGAAATTGGAAAAAATTGAGTGAAGAAAAAAGGATTGGGGACCATGAGGCTTTCTTGTGCACTAACAGAAACTTTTACTGGCAATTATTTGTGGAAGGATGAATTATGCCCACCCAAAAGATGTCCACATCTCAATCCCTGGAATCTGTGAATGTTACTGGAACCGAGGGACCAGCCCAAACTGGGCCTACTTTGTTGATAACAAAATGTTGTTATCTTGTAGGTATAGCAGAGCCCAAAACTGCAAGTCACGTGGCCCGGGCATGCACAACAGAAAAACTTCGACCTCTGACAACACTCAGAACCTATGGTTCCTTCCCTTAGAACCAAGAAGACTGGCACATGATTGGAACCTGAATCCCAGAACTCTTTTAGGAGTGAGGGCTCCATTGGCCTGGAAAATCCAGAGCTAAAATCTGCCTCAACATACCTTACAATAAATGGCCAAATTTGAAGCCCTCCAACCAAAGCCTGCTGAGCAAACATTCCTAAATCCTTTCCTTTGCCCTCTGAGTCCATAAACTTGTGCCAGACCCCAAACTGGGGAGACAGATTTGAGCCCACTGCTGTCTTACTGTTTGGTCTTACAATAAAGCCTTTCTTTTCTCAAAAACCAGTGTCATGGTATTGGTTTCTGTGCACATTGGGTGGCAAGCCCATTTGCTTGATGACATTACCTTATGCAGCAAAAAGGGATGCCGTAGACATGATTAAATTGGGGGTTTTAAAATGGGGTGATTACACTGGATTACTTGATGGGCCTCAAATGCAATTATATGCATCTGTAGAAGAGGGAGGCAAAGGGAAATTTGATAGAAGAGGAAAAGGCACTGTGACCACAGACATGGCAATTTGAGTGACACAGCCACAAGCCAAGGGATACCCAGCAGCCACGAGAAGCTGAAAGCAGCAAGGAATGGATTCACCCTAGCACCTCCAGAAGGATCACAGTTCTGCCAATATCTTTATTTGACCCACTGAGACTGATGAACTAACCTCTGGCCTCCGGAACTGTGAAAGGATAAATTTTTGTTGCTTTAAGCCATCAAATTTATGGTAATTTGTTACAGCAGCCACAGGAAACTAATACAGTATCTTATCTCTCAAATGTTTCGATCTTTTCTTTTTTTCTGCTTTCCTTCTTCAATCTATATATATTTTTAAGCTCCCATTTTATTCTTTATTTTCTTTTTAGTAGATTGTCTCTGTGGGTATCTCCAACATATTCATATTCTTTTCAATTTCCTTAGATGTCACGTTTCAACCCAATTTAATAAACATTTAGTGACCATCTGCTATGAGTCAGGAATTGTTTAGACGCTTCGGGAGAACGTAAAGAAAAAACATAAACTCTATCCTTAAGTATCTGTAAATTAATTGTGAAGCAGTTTACGTAATGCCATGATCCAATGTGTGATAAAACGCAAATATAAATGGGTAGGGAGTACTGTAGAAATTCAGAAAAGTAGTGATCTGTGAGGGGACTAGAGGAGATTAGGCGAGTTTTATTGAATGGGTAGGTTTTGAAGGCAGGCATTTGGACAAAAGAAGAGGAGTTTAGATTTCATCCTCCGGGCAGTACGAAATTGATAAAGAATTCCCTCCCCATTTTTATTTCTTTTTGCATTACAAAAATAATCTGGGCTTTTCTTGAAACATTTTAGAAACATAAAAATTAGAATCTAAAATTCCCCTCTAATCCCATTACTCCCAGAGAAATGCTTTGGGATACATTCTTCCAGAATTTTTTCGGTACATATGGTAGTATGTTTATGTAAATATTACAGAAATGGAATCATACTGTAAACACTATTTTGCAACCTGCTATTAAAGACTTTGGAGCAAAATGAAAAGGAAAGCCATATTTTAAGATGATTAATCTTCTGGCAACATGCACACAGATCTCTCTAAATCTTTCTAATTACGTTATGAACTGTACTAAGGGAGAAATGGAAAGAGAGAGGGTAAAGGGCTGTTATAATAATCTGAGCAAAAATTAGATGAGGGACTATGGCAGTAGCTGATAAAGTCAGGGTTTGAGAAATTCTGTCTATCATTTTAAGATCTTGGACCACTTAAGTAAAAACTAATTCCACCTTTTACCTTTGAGAAGGAAAAATATGCGTCCGTTTATGCACATTTTAAGACTATGTGCTCTGATTGTAATAATAGCAGTCCAAAAGGGAAGAAATTGCTTTCTAAGCAGTGTCAGCAGGGCTAAGACAGTATTTTGTATATAATGATAACTTTTCTGACTATAAAAACATTACATAATTATAAAAGCATTTGTAGAAAACATGAAAAGTATTGAAAAGTAAAACAAAAATTAAAAATCACTCTGAATTCTATTATTCAGCTAAAACCACCATGCACATTTTGGCTGATTTCCTTTCAGACATTTTCCTGTGCAAATGTATGTACATACATATACTTTCTTCAAAATGAAATTGGGATAATACGAGGTATTGTTGTAACATCCAATTTTACTTCACAATATGTTGTATGCATTTTCCCATGACTTTAAATACTCTTTTAAAAAATTTGTTTTTTAAAATTGGTATTTTTATTATTTTTGTTGATTATAAGTGATACAATTTCATTGCAAAAAAAAAAAATCCCACAGAGGTACATAAAGTAGAATATGAAAATCTTCCCATAATCTCACCTCCCAGAGACATAGAGGTTTGAGGGAGCCTGCTTGCACTGGCTTGTCTGAGCTGATTGTGTGCATCTCTTCCCAAATGTGTGTGCAATAGCTATGCACTGATAGCTTGAAATCAGCCACGGCAGGAGTATTTACACCAGGAAATTGGCAAATACCACATATCAGGGCTTTTTTCCCCCTTGAGAACTGGCTGTTAAACTTTTACTAGCACATCACTATACATCTTCCTAGACATTTTCTGCATATTTAAATATATGTTTAATATATGTTTACATAAACATAGATGGCATCCAATTTTCTTTTTTTTTGTCTTTCTTCTTTTCTTTTTTTTTTTGAGACGGAGTCTCAGTCTGTTGCTGGGGCTAGAGCGCAGCGGCATCATCATAGCTCACTGCAACCTCAAACTCCTGGGCTAAAGCGATCCTCATGCCTCAGCTTTCTGAGCAGCTGGGACTACAGGTGTGCACCACGATGCTCGGCTAATTTATCTATTTTCTATTTTTTGTAGTGACGAGATCTAGCTATAATGCTCAAGCTAGTCTCGAACTCCTGGCATCAAGCAATCCTCCTGCCTCCACCTCCCAAAGTGCTGGGATTACAGGCATGGGCCATCATGCTCAACATATTTGAACAATTTTCTATTGATGGGTATTTTGATTGGTTGCAATTTCTGGCTATTGTAAATGTCAGGGTGAAAAAAAACAAGTTTCAGTGAATATTTGTGCATGTATTTGCATATCTGTCAAATTGTTTTCTCAAGGTAAATTTCTAGATATGGAAATATTGAATCAAAGAGCATGCCCATTTATAGTTTAGATAGATAATACCAAATTGTCCTTTCAAAAGGTTGTCCTATTTTTACACTCCCATCACTTCTGTATGAAAATGTCCTGAAAAATGTGATTTAAATAATTACATACTGTTTTACTTCATAGACATCTGATAATTTGATCAACTCCCTACTATGTTGTTTCCAATATTTTTCATTACTGTAACACTATAATAACCCCCTTGTAATTGTCATGTGACTCTACTTCCCTAAGATAAATTATTTGATATGCAATTACAGAATCAAAGAAAAAATTTTTATAACATTTTCATGCATCTTATCAGCTTCAGATCAATATTTAGAACGTAAGGTTGTTTTTAAGAATTCACTTGATGCTAGGGAACTCATCTTCAGGGAAGCTTGAATCTATGCTCCTGGTTGCAGTCCTCAAACCTGGCCCAAATCAACTCTTTACTTATATTTTTAAAAAAATTACTTGATGCTAACTAGGAAGAAAATATTTCTAATGACCAATATTGTTTTTGCAAATTAAAGCCTTAGGACATCTTTAGGCTGTTTTCCCTTTAGTTACTTCTTGGCATTTTAGGCCCAGTATTCTACCCTATTCCCTCATCCAAATTTGGATTCTGTTAAGTAGTAGATAAAAAGTGCGTACATGAGTGTTTGCAGGTCTGAAAGTTAAACTTATCCATACATCAGTATGAATCATTATTAACCTAAAATGCCACACCCATTTAAAATAAGTGATTAACCCTGCCTGTCATTTCCTTAATGAGTAAGAAAATAAATTACAGTCAAGGAAATAAAAACTTCACTGGACTCTTTAGGGGAAATTTCATCTTATGGGGCCCAAGAAAAATAAAAAAACTTTTCTAAAAAGGTAAGAGTTACTTTATTTAAAGGTATCGCGTTATCAGCAGATACTTAAAAATCAGAGTACTTACAGCTGAAAAATATTTTCTTAGTGTTTGCTAATCTTAAAAATACTGCTTTGTTGTTTTTAATTGGGAAAAAAGAGAAACCAAATGGATAAACACTGCCTCATTTTGTTATAAGAAGTGTTTTGATTACTATCTAACAGTAGTATTCTTCAAATCTTCTCTTCTTTCCTTCATACCTCCCCCAACCACACACACACACACACAAACACACACACACTCTTGCACGCGCAAATTTCTTGCTAAACAAAAATTGTTAAGGGTACACATGTGTGCATGTGTGCGTGTGCTTGTGTGTGTGCATGTGTGTCTCATTTTGCAGATGGTTGCGATCTCTTCAGGATATACCATCCTCATCTTGTGGCTTTTTGCCATATTACCACCGTTAAGGATTTCAATACTGCAAGTGGCTTTTTTTTTTTTTTTGCAATTGCAAGCATGAAATTTAGTATATCTCTTCTTGGTAATCCTCTGTAGGTGCGATGAAATATACTGAGGGCCAGATAGATACAGCCTGCCTATCAGAGGTTCCCACCAACGGTGAGATGATATCTCTGCATTTATGCTGTGTTCTCACATGATTCTAAAACAACCAGTTGAATAAGGAAATCCACTGAAGAGAATTAATCAGAGTAGTTTAGCTATGAAGTGAAATTTTTAGTTTTGTGTTTTAGCTGACTCTGTTTTAGTGGTTCCTTTTTATTCGTAAAAAAAATATTGATTGGCAGGAGAGTCTAAATTTCCTTTTTCCTCTGTCTCCGGTTAAATTGTTGGGACGTTTTTGCATTTTTGTTGTAATATTGCCCCATCTTAGTACTATTTTATTACGTGTTTAAAAAATTTTTCCATCCTCCTTTTTTGTGGATATTTCCTCCTTTCTCTTTGTCTCTGTGATCTATTTTTCCTTTTCTCTCCTTCCTATACTTTTCATTTTTAGTTTCTTCGCTATCCTTTCTGCATGTCACTTTTCTAGTTCGGCTTGCTCTCCTGACACCCTCTCCCCTCCCCCGTGGCTCCCCATACCACCACCCCCTGCTCGGTTCTTTGTTCCTTCTAATTCCTTCCCCCAGCGGTTGTTCCTGCTCTTGTGCTGAGTACACTGACCTCATCCTGCCTGCTGCATAGGTCTTTTAAGGACATAGCTCCCTGGTAACCCCTAAGCTTCAGGAAGGAGTCTAAATACTACCTTTTCAAGGAAGTCCATCCCTAAACCCAACCCTGTATTTAAGGGGCAAGGTTTCAAAAGGACAGCCTTTGCTTCTGTCCTAAGAAATAGTTCCTGACTCATTACCTTTCTTCTGTTTTTTGGGGGTTTTTTTTCCTTCACGTACGTCTGAATTTCCACAGGAAATGTACTGGAACCTTTTCCAAGCTCGTATTTGCTTGTCCAAACTTTCATTTGCATAGGGAGCAATTATTTACTAGTGCTTTGGAGTTGACACTTGAATCTTCTACAAATGAGTTAGATTAACGGTGGTGGAGGAAAGAGGTTTGGGAAAAGAGTTTGCTATCATTTTGGAAAACAGCTTAAATTTAATTATGGGAAGTATGTTTTTTGTCTTTTTCTGAACACCCTGGAAACTCTTCCATGAGATAATCAGCTTACATTCAAATAACTTTTATAATTCCAACTGGGTAAACAGAGCTGCTACACAAAAATAAATTATTTGAGGCAACTAATGTGATTCCCAGTTTATAATGTATTATGCATTTCCCACCATGGATTATGAAAATAACATGAACTTTTATTAGCTCAGAAACCCCAGATTTACTATCCTTCAGACTCTGAAGACCTCGTAGAATCATAAATACCACAGTCATAGAATCCTAAATACCAAATTAGCATGAAAAATATAGTTGAATAAAGGATATACTATCTAAACGAAGCTTTTTTTCCTGTTTCTTCTACAATTAATACATGTTCATTGTAGAAAATCTAGAAAACATAAAAAATAAAATGTCAGCATCCAGAGTTAACTAAGCACTACTGACGTTTTGGTATCTATCTTTCCCTACTTCTAAATTTAATTTAAATTTTGGATACAGTCACTTGGTCCAAAATTCAAAAGGTGTGTAAGGTTTGTAGTGAAAAGCAAATGTTTTCTTCTACCTTATGTTGTAGTTCCCTAGCTCCTCTTCGTGGAGGCAACCACTGTTTCCTAGTCTTCCAGAAATAGCCTTTGCATTTACATGCTACACACACACACACACACACACACACACACAAACACTTAAATTTTAGTGGTAGCTTTATATACATACCATTCATAATGTTTTTTTCTCCTTGATCATGTATCTTGAACATAAAATATTCCTTATTAAAATTATGATTGTGTGTGTGATGTTTCAAAAGTCAAATAGTACTACTAAATAATATTCAGTGTTTATTATTATGATTAAGCAAGTCTTATTAGTTATGTGACTTAGGGCAACACCACTTAGCTTCTTTGTACTTCCTTCAAATTCTTGACATGTAAAACAGGAATATAATAGAATCTATCTTATGAGGTAGTTGTGAAAATTGAGTAAGTTAGTTCTGGTCCACAATCTCTTATTCACAATTTTAAAATTCAAAAAGCTCTGAAATTGAAAATTCTTTCATAATTCCTTTGGTGGCAAATGCTGGCCCAAACTGACCTAAAGCTATTTAAAGTTTGTTTATCCCTCTTAGTTTGAATTTTCATACATTTTACCATGGAAGTTTCATTTTGATTAGAGGATACTTGTCACAGCCAATTTGGTGTGGTAAGTAATAACGAGTTTAGGCACTGAATTACTTTTCTAAAATCTGGAAAAAAATCTGAATCTTAAAACACATATGGCCCCTAGGGTTTTAAAGGGTGATGTGCTATGGATCTGTATGTAAAAAGCCCTTAAAACAGTGCCTGGCACAATTTATTATTATGTGCTACCTGTTATTATTATCATCTGAGCCACATAGGCAGTATATATACATTCATTTTGGTGATCTTGGAGTTAATAATTATCTTGGTTTTCTGTTTGCTTGGTTTTAATGTGTCAGTTAAAACTTTTTTATGTATCAACTACTGAAAAATATCCTTTTAAAATATTCAAACACAAATGTAAATATATAAAACTGAAAGTGTACATAGTTATAACTTTATTAATGTATCCTTTTATTGTGTCTCACCCTCCACCGAAATGCAACCTTCTGAGAACAGACACTTGGTCTATTTTGTTTATTTTATCTCCAGGACCTAGAATAATTTCTGGCACAGAGATGTCTCTCAAATCTTTATTGGATTAGTGGATGTAGCAAGTATTCTATCACTTTGTTTCCTTCTCAGCCTGTTCACTCTTGGAAACTTCTTTCCTCTTGGTCCAATATGGACCTGCAGTCCTCTGGACCTGCAGGCCCAACTATCATCCTAGTAATTTCCTTTTTTTTTTTTCCTGGAGACAGAGTCTTGCTTTGTTGCCCGGGCTAGAGTGCCATGGCATCAGCCTAGCTCACAGCAACCTCAAACTCCTGAGCTTAAGCAATCCTTCTGCCTCAGCCTCCTGAGTAGCTGGGACTACAGGCATGTGCCACCATGCCCGGCTAATTTTTTCTATATATTTTTAGTTGTCCAGCTGATTTCTTTCTACTTTTAGTAGAGAAAGGGTCTCGCTCTTGCTCAGGCTGGTCTCGAACTTCTGAGCTCAAGTGATCCTCCTGCCTCGGCCTCCCAGAGAGCAAGGATTACAGGTGTGACCCACCACACCTGGGCCATCCTAGAAATTCCTTTTGCCTCTTTCCACTGTTGGGTTTCCTGCCTCCAGAGTTTTTCTCTGCCTTGGTGTAGTCCCTCATTTTGGTGGACCACAATTCATAGACTGACAAATATTTGAGCAACTCTTCGAATTGCTATGGCTGCATAAAAAACTATCTCAAAACTTAGTGTACTATGCCACTACACCCATTTATCATCTCCTGGTTTCTCTGAGGCAGAACTGAGGAAAGGCTCATCTGGGCACTTGTGGCTTGGAGTCTCCCATTAAGGCTGCATTCACATGGAAGCTGGAGTTGCAACTGTAGGTCTACAGCAGATGGGAGTTGGGCTGGCATCTCTCCGTGTAGTTTCGGGGCCTCTCCATTTGGTCTATGTGGCCTCGTTTGGGCTTCTTCTCAGCGTGGAGCATGGCGTAGTTGCACTGCATATGTAGAGGCTGGTTTCCCTTGAATATCATTACTCTGCCCTTGTACTCAATGATAGTTTGGTGGGTGTAGAATTCTAGGATGAATTATTTTCCTTCAGGATTTTGAAAGCAGTTCTCTATGGTTTTTTGGCTTTCCAAATTGTTGAGAAGTCTGATGCCATTCCACAGTCTTCATATGTCAGCTAATTTTTTTTCTCTAGAAATTTTTAGAATGTTGATTTTATCCCCAGTGTTCTGAAATTTCATGTGAATCAGGGAATAGATTTAATAAGCTATTCAAAGTCTTGCCTGGTTGAATTTTAAGTTCTGCTCAATTTTATGTCTCAGTAACTGGGTTCCCTCCCATTATTTTATTAATCTAGCTTGAATCATCCTAAGAAACTTCTCCTGACTAACTCCTACCCATATTTGTCATTTTCTGGCTTTCAATTCTTTAGCACCTGCACACAATTTATAATTAGCTTCTAAAACTGAAATTCTTCAGATGTTTTAGAATATTTGCTTCATTTCCCCTGAGCTCTTTTATATGAAGAAATCATGTTTGCTACTATTTTTATATCCCTAGGGCACCACTGCAGGGACCTAATTCAGTAAGGAATCTAAGAAAGGCAGACTATGATTGAATACTCTGTGCCGTCCAAGAAATGAAGAGCCTGATTGTTTACTTAATGCTATAGAGAGAACCTGCAGGTTACTCTCTTCCTCTCTTTAGGTCAGATGAACTTGTTTTCTTCTAAAGACCAACTCCTTCCACAAAGTACTCAGAAAAGCCCCATGATCCTCCTGTGGAGTGGCAGTTTACTATAAATGGAGTGGATTTTCAGTTAATAC
>CAUYSK010055617.1:0-27048 GCA_963575035.1 Avahi laniger | reverse complement strand
ACCGCCAACAATGAGTAGGGGAATTAAGAAACTATGATGATCCATTTTATGGAGTATTATGTGACAGTTAAAAATAATTTGATACATCTGAATGTATCTAAACTGGGTCTCTGGGGGGCACAGTTCAATTAAAAAGAATATATGCGGCCAGGTGCGGTGGCTCACGCCTGTAATCCTAGCTCTCTGGGAGAGGCGGGTGGATTGTTTGAGCTCAGGAGTTCGAAACCAGCCTGAGCAAGAGCGAGACCCTGTCTCTACTAAAAGTAGAAAGAAATTAATTGGACAGCTAAAAATATATAGAAAAAACTAGCCGGGCATGGTGGCGCATGTCTGTAGTCCCAGCTACTTGGGAGGCTGAGGCAGGAGGATCGCTTGAGCCCAGGAGTTTGAGGTTGCTGTGAGCTAGGCTGATGCCACGGCACTCACTCTAGCCTGGGCAAAAGAGTGAGACTCTGTCTCAAAAAAAAAAAAAAAAAAAAGAACATGTGCAACACAATGTCATTTATGTTAAAAACAAGAGAAGCCCCAATTTCAGGGGTATATCATGCCAAGCAGAAAAAACCAAGCTCAAAAGATCAAATGCTGTAGGACTCCATTTATTGTCTGAAAATGACAAAAGTATGAAGATGGAGAACAGATTCGCGTTTGGCCAGGGTTAGAGACTAGTGGAGCGGGGACAAGAAGTGTGACTACAAAGGGGTAGGTGATGCGATCAGTGGAATGATTTGTCGACGGAATAATTCTGTATGTTAACTGTGGTGGTGGTTACAGGAATCTACATCTGTGATAAAGTGGCATAGAACCATACACTCACATTTTACCAACATAATTTCCTGTTTTGATATTGCCATATAGTTATATAAGATGTAACCACCGGGGGGAACTAGGTGAAGAGCACAAGGGACCTCATGGTACTATTTTTAACACTTCTTGTGAATTAATAATTATTTCTAAATAAAAATTTTAAGCCTTAAAACAATGCCATATGTTTCTATAGATACAATGAAAACAAACTAAAAACTAAAAGGATGTACACCATACCAATTGCTGTGGTCATAGATAAGGTACTTAGCCTTATCTGCAATGTTAGAATATTTTTTCCAACAGAAATCCATTTGTGTTTTTCTTTTTTGTAGTTAACAAAAAGCATTATTAACTTTGTAGAGTCAGCTACGATCAGAAAATTTTTTTGTTTTTGTTTTTGTGTTTTTTGAAACATGGTCTCTCTCTGTCGCCCAGGCTGGAGTGCAGTGGCTCCATCAAAGCTCATTGCAGCCTCTAACACCTGGGCTCAAGTGATCCTCCCACCCGAGCCTCCTGAGTAGCTGGGACTACAGGCACACACCAACATCCAGATAATTTTTCTTATTTTTTGTGGAGATGGGGCCTCACCTTGTTGCACAGGCTAGTCTCAAAGTCTGGGATTCAAGTGATCCTCCTGCCTCAGCCTCCCAAAGAGCTAGCATTATAGGTATGAGACACCATGCCAGGCAGAATTAACAGGTATCGAATGATCATTTACTATGTGCCAAACACTGGGTTTGGAGCAGTAAAAACCCAGATACAGTCCCTGTCCTCATGGAGGGATGGCCCAGCTATGCAAACAGCCATTAAACAGATGGTCACACTTGTTGCCAGGACCAAGAAACATCATGATCTGCAAAAATATGGAGCCAGGAACCTGGGATTCATTTATCCAGGCCCCTCAGCACCCTGTATGAGCAGCCAGCTATTCACTCACTTGCTTGCTTACTCATCAAGTATTTGCTGTGCCTGCTGGACCGCCCAGAGGAGATGGAGAAGAATAAACAAGCTTCTTTCCTCAGGTAACAAATGCACATCCAAGACATTGACCAATAATAAGTCTAGGCAATAGATTTGTCTGGGGTTGAGGCTTCTCAAAGAGGGAAACAGGCAGAAACCCTGGGACCTGAGACAATGAAGAGAACAAGCAGTTGTGTGCTGGGGCTGGCCTGAAAGAACTCATAAGAGCCAAGTGCCAACTTTTCTGGAATTTGGGGAAACAATTGTTAAACACAGTCATTATTGAAAATTAAATTATATACATTAAAGATAGAGATAATAAATACTCCAGAGCCATCACTTCCTATTTATTTTACTACATTTTGCTGTTACCTGTATTCTTGAGGCTATTACATCATTAGCATCTGCACAGTGAACTACTTAAGATGGTGCTCTGCAGCGTGTCTCTACCCACTTAAGTCTGATGATGTCATGCTGGTAGCTTGGAATCAGTCAGTGTGGGAGTATTTACACCACAGATGTTAGCAAATGCCACACGTCAGCCCCCACATAAGCTGGCTGTTAAACATCTACCAGCACTCACTGGACCAAGGGCAGGTGCTGTGGAGGGACCTCGGGTCATGACAACTGAGACATTCGTGTAGGTTCTGGATCTTCCCTTTTAGTGCTGACCGCTGTGCTGGGAGCACAGCCGGTGCTCAAGCAGTCTCGTTAATGGGCAGGGAAGAGACAAGACACCAGACCTTTCCCCGTTCTTTCTGGTGGCTTCAACTCATAACTTGCATTTCTCGTGCAGATGATATCACTTTATTCTTCGTCTTTATTTTTCCCGGGGAGGCGGGAAGAGGTAAGGACATAACTCCTCCAAGACCCTAAAACGCATCTCTTACAACTTGACCCAGATGTTGCCAACCACAGCTTGCTGGCACAGCCATCCAGGAACGTCCACATGGTCCTGGGCAGGGATTCACACTGGAGTCAGCTGGTGACACACAGGATTTGCATCGAGGACAGTCCACGTCCACTTACGACTTAGCTTCCACCACGGGTCCTCTGCTCGTCCTTTCGGAAACCCACTGCCCAGTGCGGGGCTGCAGGAGGACTCTCCCTTCCACTGCCCACCGAGCCCACACGGCCCTGCATCTCCACTGCCTAGTCTCTCTAGGTTCACACAGTATTTTTAAAAATCATTTAATTAAAATCTCTCATGGTGGCCCACATAAAACTGATAAGGACTGAGCTGCTCTAGTTGAAACGGGACTTCAGCGGTGCGCTGTGCACACAGACTCTGCCACGTGAACAATGGCCCCGGAGCTGTGTGATTCGGTGACTCTAAACATGAGGTCTGGGCCACTGAGTCCTCCCCATTCCGCTTCAACACGTGGCCCCCCGGCCCCACCTCTCAGAGCTCTCGGCGGATTCCTCGGAGCTCAGGGTGGGAACACCTTTCTTTTGTCACTGCTCAGCATCCATTTCCCCACGTCCTGGCTTCGGCACTCGGATTGTTCTGGAGGAAACCACCTTGCTTCCCCTCCCGATTTCATGTGATTTAATGTGGACAGACTCCCAACCAAGGCTCTGGGAGTGGGATAGTCAGAGCCAATAGGGGATCCAGCTCTAAAGCTTTCGCGAGAATTGTTGAAAAGAGGCATTGTTTCCACAGGAATTGGGAGAAGAGTTGTCAGCCTGAAGCTGCTGACAGTCACCTTGTCTGAGAAAGAAATCAGCACCGAGGAAAACAGAGGTGCGAGGCTGAGTCCTAAAGACATCTTTTAGGCTTTTGAATCCAGCTGTGCCTGGAGAATGAAGCTAGAAACTCCTGTACTTTTCAGTTATGTGAACCAGTAAATCTTTTTTGGCTTAAGCCAGTTTAATTTGGGTTTCTACACAGTTTGAAACTGCTAGAAGCCAAAGGACCCTTCTATCACAGAGCGCTGATGTCAGAAGACATTTGTGGGGACGACCTCTTAAAGGGGCCTCTTCACTTTCACCTCCAATGGCCGCTTTCCATCAGTCCTTCTCTATGGCTACCTTGTTTCCATAGACTGTGTCTACCAAAAAGCCAAACCCTGCATTGTTCATCAATGAAGGCATTATTGCCCAATTTTACTGAGCGCAACGATAGCAGCTATCATTTCTATGGCTCTGCGGTAAATGTAATAGAGCTCAGGGGTTAAAAATCACGAACTTTGAGGGAGGTTGGCTTTGATGCAGATCCTGCCTGCCTTCCCGACTCCATAGTGGCTGACTTCAGGCAGGTAACCTCACCTAAGACTCATGTTTCTCCTCAGTAAGATGAGATATGAGGATTACCCACCTCACAGTGCTGCTGCATGAAATAATTAAGAGAAGGCATGTGAAGCACACAACACAATTCAAGAACCAGTAGGTGTAAGTTAGTATTAAAATTATCCTTATTACCATGTCTACTCTTTCAACAATTCTGCAGGTTGATGTTATTTCCACTCCACAGGGGAGAAAGTTGAGCCTCAGGGAGATTACAGGATTTTCTTGACTTGTAGAGACAAGAATAGAACATAGGTCTTCTTGTGTGGTAAGTCCATGTTTTCTTCTCCTACTCACTGTGCCAACACACACACACACACACACACACACACACACACACACACACACACACACATTATTAAAGCATTTAAAGAGCAGCATCAAAGTTATTTGTATAATATGTAATCTCCAATCATTAATTGAGCACTTACTATGTTCCAAGCATTAGTCTAGGCACCAGATGACACTTTCCAATCAGCCTATTATTTCTAGTTTGGCTTTAGCTTGGACAACTACACTTCCTGATAGAGTTATTTAAAAAAACACCAAACGTGGCTCAAAGGAATGCTGTTACACATGTGTGCCTGAGCACACACACACACATTCATGTCCATGACCACTTCCAGCTATACCTTTCTAACATGGCAGTCACGGGTACAAAGAGCCATAACCTGGCAGAACTATGAGAACAAGATATCTGACTGCAGTAAATGAGAGATATCAACATAACTGAGTGACATGAGTTTCAAAATTGAAAGGGCCCACAAAATACCCAACACGATGAATGAAGAAAAGATTCACAGTAAGAAAAAGGGACGGTCCTAAAAGCTGCCAGAGAGTAAGAGAGGGGTGGGGGGCAAGAGAGAGAGAAAATTAGCTCATATTACAAAGGAAAGGGAAACAGAATGGAAAATATTAATAGAATGCCAATAGATTTATCTTTTAATCAAAACTAGGAATTAAAACCAGGAAAAAGGAGTTTAAGATGCTCTTTGAGCCCCAGTTTCATCATCAGTAAATTGGTGATCCAGGGCAGAGTATGGATTAAAGGAAATTATGTTTATGAAGTGGCAGCAATGTGGCAAGTGTTCAGGAATGCAACGAATGAAGAGTTACTCTAATTACTGATCAAAACCCATCTTCGTCCCACTGGTGCTCCCAAAGCAGTCTGTTCTCCCTTGGGAGGGCCCAGGACTCCAAGTATAAACCAGAACGGCTAAGACATCCCCTCCATGGAATTATTAACAGAAGGTAGAGCGCCACAGTTTTTAGTGCCACAAAGGGTACCAGACTATCCTTGTGGAAAATCCAATTGTGCAATCCTGCCTCATTCCTCGGATGTCTCAGCTGCCCACACCCTTCAGGGGGAGGATATGGGAGGGACTGTTAGACCTCCAAAGGCCCTTGGAAGCCATTCCTCACAAACATGATTTGAGATGGCGTTTAGAGGCTTTCAACCAAGGCATGGCCATAAGCAACTTGTTCTCTATTATCACCAAAAAATCCTTTCCTCCCAATGACCCCACATCCACTTGTGCAATCCATTCTTGCCTTCAGTATTGCCTAAAATAATATAGATACCCCCCATCCCACCCTCCACAGTTTACACTGATTTTCACACCCAAAATACAGGTCTGATATCTCATGCTCAGGAACCTTCTAAGTTTCCCCATTCAAAGGCAATAAAATCCCAACTCCCCACCCTGGCATTCCTGCCCCGTGCATGCCTAACATCCTTTACTCCAAACACACTGATTCACCACCCCTCACAAAGCAACCTCTGCCCACCCCAACCCCACACCCTTGCATGGCCTGTTTCCTCTGCCTGGAAGCATTCTCCGATCCCACGATTCAGGTCTTATCTCTCCTCTTGTGCTGTGAGCAGTCACCCTCCACATGTCTTTAGAGTCCAGACTTTATAACACTGAATTAAGAATGTCTCTCTTCAAGGAGACTAACAGAAAAGAGTGACTACTGAGTATTTAAGTCTGAATGCTTTAGAACACTCAGCACAGAGGTGGGCATTTAATACCAGTTCCAGGCACAAGTGAAAAATCGGTAATATCCACCTTACGATGACAAATTTCTGAGCACTTTGATGCTCTTCCCTTTGCCTTCGCGGACTTGGTGTGTTCTTCATTAGTCAAAGTCACTGGGGGGAAAGATATTCTATCAGTTAAATGTGCATTAATCTGCATTTGAGTCACATTGTCCTATTTGTAGTTTAAACTTTGTCTTATTTATTTTTTTCCAGTAGAAAAATGACAGATGTTATATCTCAACCAATATATCAGGAACACCAGCCAGCAAGACAGATGGAAATCTGGGGAATGAGAAAGTCCTTGAACATGCTGCAGGTGGCCCCTCGTTCCTCTTAGACTAGCAGTAGCTCAGTTAATGAACTTCACTGGGAGTGTGCTTCACCACCACCATTGCTCATGGAACAAGTGCTTCACCACCACCATCGCTCATGGAACAAGTGGCTGGCACTTTTTTAGCAGCATTAACAGTGGCAACCACTGCCTTCTCACCCACCTGCAAGAAGTGTGATGCTCACTCTGTTTGAATCCTTTTTTTTTAAGTTGACATATCTCTTTCTACCTCCCCTCCTGCCTTCCAGAATCTGCAAAGTGAAATGGAGACTGCCTGGGCTGAGGCATGAATGAGTCAACACTTGCTTTGTGAGCCTTCTTTTCCAGATAACCGCCATTAGGAACTCCTCCCCAAAACAAAACTATCAATAACAATACATGAAAAACAATCACCACTGAATCCTAATACAAAGAAGCATCTGGAAGACCCGTTAGAGACCAAAGTTTAAGAAATACCATTCAAGGAGAAATAAGCAACAACCGCTGACTTTACCTTCAGTTGGCAGTGTGCCAGTGCATGCATGTGTTTGTATGGGCGTCTCCCTGGGCAATTTGGCTCTCCTAAGGAGAAATCTATTCACGCGTTGGTGTCCAAACCATCCCATCTCCTTTCTGGATCTCCTTGTTGGATCTTGATGGGGGTCAGGGCGAGGTCTTCAGAGAGAGAGAGAGAGAGAGAGAGAGAGAGAGAATGTGTGTGTGTGTGTGTTCCAAATGTGAAGTGTTTGGGATGAGGCAGAAGATGACTCCAGTGAAAAGGCACTGCTCCCCACGATTTGTTTTTGATGCCGGACATGCAGCAGAGAAGCTGGCGTTTACTGCAGTCTGGCCAGGGAGCTGCCTCCAATCACAAACCCCATCTTGACTCGCACATGCCTGGGAAGGCTGACAGTCTGTCTGTCAGCCGCTCCTGCTGTGCTCCTACCTCTGTGCTCTCACAGTTTACCTGGGAGACAGCAGATGCCTTGGTTGCTAGGAGGCCCTCCTTCCAGCTCCTGAGAGGCAGCAAGCCATTAATTTCAGCAGATGTTTTCAGGTTCCTCTGCCCTCCCAGGGACATGTCTCTGCAAAGGAACTGAAAGGCCTGGGCTGGGGCTGCCTGGAAGGGGCCATCCTGCTCTTGGGGAGGGCTGTGGTCATGCAGAAACTATGTGCACGTGAACTGAGATAGTCTTGGGTGACAGAGAAGGGAAACGTCTTTGTATGTTTGACATAAACATGGAGGATAGTAACCAACTGTAGTATTCTCCACACTAACATTCTCCCAATGAGAAGACCCTGCCAACACTACCACCAACCTGAGTTCAGAGAGAAGAACAAAGAGGGCATGACATTTCCCCCCAGATGTTGGCAAGATGAGCAGTATGTGAGGGTCCTGAAGGCTTCAGCCCAATTTGTGCAATGGTCAGGTTTATTTTTAGACTCGAACGTGGACTGGAGGTTTGCATCGGTGCCTGCCTGGATCCTTCCAGGAACTCGACTTCACTGAACACCTTCCAATGTTCAGCGAGCATGGTTTCTGTGGCTGTGTTTCCCTACCAGAGCTCTCACGGGACCAGAGACTCTCTCTCAGTCACTTGTGCAGACGTCAACACAGCAACAACGAAGATGTGATAAACCACCCTTTGCTTTTATGTGCTCACTCCTCGACACACGTTTCTAACATCTCATTGCACACGGCCTTATGCCGGGGGGAGAGGTGTTAGGGAAGAGCGGTGAAAAGCACAGCTTGTCCCCTGGCCAAGTCATAAACTCTATCCCCACCAAGCGGGAGAAGACCATCACTTCATTATACAGAACAGTGGGTCTCAAACTTTGACAGCATCAGAGTCCCCTGGGGTGGGGGGTGTTCCCAAATAGATTGCCTACCCCACCCCCCGAGATCTCAGTAGAGCTGAGGGCCAGGGTGCTGAAAACGTGCATTTTTGACAAATCCCCAGTGATGTGGAAGCTGCTGGTCCAGGACCGCACAGAACACCTCTCTACAGGTGACACACCGGGGCCCCTCTGCAGCCAGCAATGGGTTCAAAGTATCACTAATTAAAGAGGTGGGGTATCAGTCCACGTAGGGACCGCCACAGGTTCGCAGCAGGATCCCTCAAAGCTGTGGGGCACCTGCCCCATTCAAGGGAAGTTCAGGCTTCATTCAGTGCTGTTGGGCCCTGCCTCATTTCTCTTCAGTCAGACCCGGTGCTAATCTGTGCCTCAGGTTTCAAACCTGGCATAAATATATCCCCAATAGGTCATGATTTAAAAGCTCTAAACTAGATAATATATACTGTGTGCAAGGCATTTTCATGTATTATTTTCTTTAATTACAGCAATCCTGTGTAGCAGTAACAATAATATCTAATACTCACATATCACTGATTCCATGCCAGGAACTGTTCTAAAAGCTTTAGATGAAGAGACAGCAAACTACCACCCACAGACTAAGTTTTATCCACTACCTATTTTGATAGGTAAATTGCACTGGAATATAACCATGCACATTCATCTACATATTGTCTATAAGCGCTTTTCTGCTAAAGTAGCAGAATTGAATATCTATAACAGGGACTACATGTCCCACAAAGTTTAAAATATTTATTCTATGGTCCTTTACAGGAAACGTTTGTCTACCCTTGCTTTAGACTTGTTTTATAGGTATTAACATGCTAAGTCCTCCTAACAACACTACAGATATGTGCTATTTTTACTGTGGTAAAATATACATAATAAAAAAAGTACTATTTTAACCAATTTTCAATATACGACCCAGTGGCACTGACACAGTGATGTGCAGTCATCACCAACATCAACCACAGAATTTTTTCACCTTCCCAAACTCCCTCCCCCATATCCTGGCAAACACCATTCTACTTCCTGTCTCTGAATTTGACTCCTCTAGTTACCTCTTACAAGTGGAATCACACAGTATTTGTCCTTTTGTGCCGGCTCATTTTACTTAACATAATGTCTTCAGGTTCATCCATGTTGTAGTATGCATCAGAATTTCATTCCTTTTTAAAGCTGAATAATAGTCCATCACATGTATATGCCACATTTTTTTGTATCTGGTCATCTGTTGATGGACATTGGGTTGTTTTCACCTTTTGATTATTGTGAATAATGCTGTGATAAACATGGGTATGCAAATATCTGTTTGAGTGCCTGTCTTTGATTCTTTTGGATTTATAGCCAGAAGTAGAACTGCTGGATCATATGGTAACTCCATATTTAATTTTTTGAGGAGCTACCATATTGTTTTCCACGATGGCAGCACCATTTTATGTTCCCATCAACAATGGCTTCCAGTTTCTCTACCTCCTTACCAATACTTGTTATTTTCTGTGTTTCCTTGTTTATTTGTTTGTTTTTTAATAATAGCTATCCTAATATGTGTGAAGTGATACCTTATTGTGGTTTTGATTTACATTTTCTTAGTGATCAGTGATGTTGAGCACCTTTTCATGTGCTTATTGGCCACGTATGTATCTTCTTTGGAGAAATGTCTATTTAAGTCATTTGTCCATTTTTTAATCAGGTCATTTGTTTTTTTGTTTTTGAGCTGTAGGAGTTCTTCATATATTCTGAATATCAATTCCTTATCAGATATATGATTTACAAATATTTTCTTATATTTCATGGGTTGCCTTTTCACTCTGTTGATAGTGTCCTTGGATGCACAAAAGTTTTAATTTTGATGAAGTTCAATTTATCTATTTTTTTCTTTTGTCGCTTGTGTTTTTGGTATCATATCCAAGAAATCCTCACGAGATCCAATGTCATGAAGTTTTTCTTCTGTTTTCTTTGAAGAGTTTTATAGTTTTTGCCCTTTCATTTAGGTTTTTCATCCATTTTGAGTTACCTTTTTTATATGGTAGAAGGTAAAGGTCTAACTTCATTCTTTACAGGTAGATATCCAGTTTTACCAACATCTTTTGTTGGAAAGACTGTCCTTTCACCATTTAATGATCTTGAGATCCTTTAGGAAATCACTTGATCATATATGTGAGAGTTTATTTCTGGGATTTCTATTCTATTCCATTGGTGTCTGTGTCTGTTTTTATGCCAATACCACACAGTTTTGATTACTGTAGCTTTCTAGTAAGTTTTGAAATAAGGAAGTATGAGACTATCAACTTTGTTCTTTTTTTACAAGATTTTTTTGGCCATATGAATTTTAGTGTAGATTTTTCTATTTCTGCAAAAAAAAAAAATAAATGTCATTGGGATTTTGATAGGGATTACATTGAATCTCTAGATCACTTTGGATAATACTGACATCTTAACAACACTGTCTTCTAATCTATGAACACAGAGCATCTTTCCATTTATTTGTGTCTTCTTTAGTTTTTTTCCAGCAATATTTTGCAGTTTTTAATGTATAAATCTTTCACCTCCTCAGTTAAGTTTATTCTTAAGTATTCTTTTTGGTGCTAATATAAATGGGATTATCTTCTTAAATTTTTTTTAGATTGTTCATTGTTAATGTATAAAAATGCAAGTGATTTTTGTGTGTTGGTTTTGTATCCTACAGCTTTGCTGAAATTAAGTGCTATTTTTATCCCCATTTTACAGATGAAAAAACTGTAGCACAAAGTGGTTAAGTAATTAGCTTAAATCACTCACATAGCAAGTGGGGAGAAGCTGGGGTTCCGCCCAGCCATTCTGTTTCCAGAGTCCCTTCTCCTCACCATGACTTTCCAATGCCTCTTTTGAAAAAGTAATTAATAACTTGGCCAAAGTCTCACTTATAGCAAGTGGTAAATCCAGAATCCAAACTTAGGCCTGACTCCAAAGCTTTGCTTATAACTAGAACAGCATTCCAACAGCCCTAGGGACACCCCAAATACAAATCCATCAGTTAAATACTTTGGCTAATCAGTGAAAAGTAAATTCAAACTTTTTTTTTTAAATAAATTGATATATAGAAGAAGCAAATGATTTCAGCCAAAAGGTGGTGGGGGTGATACACTAGAGCTGTGGTAAGCCCTGTCCTGAATTTCCCCTAGATGGTCCTAAATAACATGTTTGCTTTAGATGTTATGTTTTATGATGATTCTAACTACAGGCCAACCTACCTGTCCTCAACAGATTATAATTCTAAGTTGAACTTTATAAGGCTAAAAAGGAAGGTAATACCTAAACAAATTTCCTCTGAATCCTCCCTGCATGTATTTTACAGTCTTTCTCTTCTAAAGAGCCATGTAGAGTTGGCTGTTTAATGAGGAATTTCCACTCTGAGCTATGGGGTGAAGGTTCCAAATCCTGAGAGAAGCTAAGGGGTGGCTTCCAACCTTAAGTGCCAAATGAAATGACACCAGCTGGCTTCATCTGAATCCACGGGACTCCCAAGCTTCCTAAGAGGTAGTCTTTGTACAAAGGAATGCCATGGACCCATCCCAAAGGCCTTGGGCACTAATCCCAAAAGGCAATGAGCTAGAACTAAACAAGCCTCCTCACTGGCTGCTGCTATTGATGTTGTAGAAGATTCTGCCCAATGGCTTAGGGCCTGAGCAAATGTCGGCTTGGCTGACCCAGTCCACAAACATGAATTGGGCATGACTAAGGTACAGGGATGCCAGCTCTTCAATTAACAGGGAAGGCATGCAGGGCAGCAGAGAGGGTCAGCATACCAAGGATGCAAACCAAGACTCCCCTTTAAATGGGCCAGTTACAGGGGGAGGAGGGGAAGAAATGGGAGAAGCCAAACCTTGAGGTCCTTGGGGGATGGGTTTCTTAACAAATCCATCTTTGTGATTGCAACAAAGCCTGAGGAAAGGACACATGTGCCACTAAGCAGAAGTGAGCACATGGACACATCTATTACATTCATGAGCCTCTGCCTTCCCACTTGCAAAATGGGGTTCACACTCCACTCCTCTTTTTTCCTAGAAGGAATTGCTGTAAGGATCAAATGACAGGATGTAGCAGGAAAAGAAAAAAAAACTTACATTGTTAAATACACTATGGAAACATACCTATAATCTCCCAGCACAGGTTTGGGGAGAGGAGAAGGTTGGTGAAAATGGGGGTAGAGATCAAATTGCACTTCAGCTTTGAATGCAATGCTTTAATTTTGGTTTAGTGTGGTGAATTCATACATAATCTCTGCAATTTTAAAAGGTATACATATAAGTAATATATGCACAAATAAGCATATTCATAAAGGGTTGTAGATCAATTAGATGCCAACACACAACTCTATTCTTTCTCCCATTTGTGTATTCAAATCCAGTTTTGGGACCAATTCTTCCCAACCTTTTGGGAAAAGTCTAGAGATTGTCCCATAAATTTTCTGTGTCTACCTAAGACCACAAAATGTCCTTTTGTCATTTATGGTCTCAGAAATTGTATCATTTGGGAAAGTAAAGTATAGTTCCATGTAATAGTCAAAATTTCACTTAAAGTTAAAGCTGCACACCTCCCCAGCTCAGGCTGCCTTGGGTCAGGACCGCTAATGATGGCATAAGTATGCAGATCCTTCTTTATTTCCCTGTCCTGCCCATGTCTTCCTGCCCCCAGTTGTGGGATTTTTGACTCCCCCAGGGCAGGGTGGCAGTAAGGAGGGGTAAAAGGCAGGAAAGGTCCTTCTGGACTGACACTGCTATGACCAGACATTGCTTTTCTCTGGCCATGGCAGATATTTCAAGCCAGCCCTTTGTTGTAGGGGGTCTGGTTAGTTTGCTGTTTCTCCATCACTGGGGGTCTCTCCTCTCCAGTTCCTTGATGCAGGTGAGGGTGCCCCCCGTGGCTGCCCCACATTCTTCCCTTAGTCCCTGGCAGGGTTCACCCCCTGCAGAGCCTCTCTATTGGGGTCTCAACTTTCCGGCAGAGTGGGACACTCCTCATGTGGCATGCATCTGGTCCAAAGGGAGCAAATTTGGAGCAAAGTGTGGGCTGTGCCCAGAGCAGCCACATCTCTCCAGTGCCCATCAGAGCAACAGCCCACCACAGTGTCTGCCTTCCAGGTCTCTGTCCACATCTGGCCTCCATGTCCCAAAGTCTCCTGGTCACTATGTCAAGCCCTTGGGGTGGCAAGCTTAGTGCTCCATTCATTTACCTTGGGATTAAGAGGAAATACCCCACAGACTATGGGATGGGGATTGGGGGTAAGGTCAGTCTCAGCAAGCTCAAAACTCTCTCTAAGGATTTTTCTCCCTATTTCCACCTCTCAGACTCTTCAATTTAATCCTTTTATACCTTCCAATGAAGGGTTAAATGTTGCATAACTCATCCTTACCTACCCGGTTTGCATGTTCTGCACAGATGACCTAGTAAATTTTTTCTAAGTATTATATGGTATTAAAATGCAACTCTTTCTGTCTATTGTCTGCAGTGACCCCAAGACAATAGCCATCAGATACTATTGTATTCTTAGTTAAATGAGAAAGAGAGGATTCTCTTATAACATCCTGTTGCAGCAACAAGACTAGAAGCAGATACGCTGTGTTCATAGTAGTTCATTCCAAGGGCTGGAACTATGAGTAATGGTTTTATCGTACTTCTCTATATGTTTTAAACATTAATTTTGAAAGGAAAATATGGTACTATTCTTAGTAAAAGATGAAAATGTCTAGAAAATGAAAAAAAAGGGAGAACATATAAAAGAAGAAGAGAAAGAAGGAAGGAAAGAGGGAAGAACAGCTGGCAGATAAAGAGAGTAAGAAAAATAAAGAAAGGAAGATCTCCAGCCCTTTAAGAACAAAGCCAGGGTGTACAAAGATGACAGAAACAGTTATTTTCTTTAACGGTGTGACTTTAAAATGTCAGCAGTCTTTGCATGGTAAATATACTCATCAATTTCGAACTTGTCTTGCAAATATTCACCTCTGTGTAAGGGGTAAGAAGGTATGCTAGAACAAACTATTGACTGTGTTTGGGAGAATGCGCTGACCCACCTTTGCATGACACCCAGGGACGGCCCAGCGCTGTTGATGGGAAGAAACTCAGAATCAGGACCATTCATATGATGCTGCTGTGGCATTTGCACTTGCACCAGCCATGTTGGAGGAGAGACGGGGATGTAAAGAGAAAGTAGCTACAGAAACAAGACTGCAGAGACCATCCACAAGCCCTTGAAATAACATTCATTTAACAGCATCCATTTGAACCATGTGCTAATCTCAGAAAATCTTCTCGTAAAAGCAGGTCTTGACAGCATCTCATTAGCCACCAGCTTCTCACTACAGCTAGGAGAACTAAGAAAACCACAATTCTTTCCTCTTTCGTTCTAACACGCTGGCTTCTCACTGTGTGAGACAGGTAGCAGGCATCAGGCCTAAGCACAGTGGAGTGCCGAGGGGAGGGTTTCGAGCAGAGGAGATTTGTGTGGGGTGCTCTCTGTGTGTCCCCCAGAGCCACTCTCTGCCCTTCTCCGTCCTTCTCTGCATCCCAGGAGGCTGACCTCCACGAAGTCCCTCCGCCGGGCCTTCCTGCTGTCTGCATTTGAGTTGGGTTCAGTCGGTGGAAAGTGCCAGAAGGACATGTACACAGGAAGAGGACAGAGAGGCTGGGGTATTTATTCTTTATTCATTCATTCACTCATTCACTCTACTAAAGGGCTCCTAGCAGGTAGCCCTTTCCTACAGCCACGGCTCTCACCAGGGTCTCTACCTGCCCTTTCAGATCCTACTGGCTGCAGCACAGTGGGGCTCGAGGAGGGCAGGGACACATTTGGGGAGATTAGCTCAGGACTGTTCTAAGTCCAGAAGGGAGATGGCGATGGTTTGGAATAAGGTGTTTGCAGTGGTGGAGATGGAGGGAAGTAGATAGATCTGAAAACATTAAGGACACAAAGGTGAAGAAGAAGACCCTAAGTTTTAGGTCTGAGAAATCTGATGGATGATAAGGAACACTTGCATTCAGTGATCTCTTTCATGGAAACCGACTCTGTGAGTGACTGCGTCAGGGGTGGAGGATGGGAAAGAGCCTCACGTTCTTTCTCCATTCACTATGAGAAGGCAGGAGAAGCAGCACCCAGGACCTGGGCATCAGAAAGCGTGTTGGGGGTGTGGCTCTTTGCAGCGAAAAGGACTTTTCTTACCATACATTTGAATAGCGGTTCTGAACATCTAATTTGCATATGCAGAAAAGTCACATGATGTTTTTCTTACACCTAATGAAGACAGATTAGGCAAAGCAAACTCAAAAATTTTACTTTGTCTAGCCTTTGTAAGTACCAGAAAAAAAATGAATGTTAGACATACAATGATTGTGCATTTTGAGAGAAAAAGAAAAATCTCATGCGAAAAGAACATTTTCATAAATCATGTCTATGATTAAAAAAATATGGTTCAAACAGACACAACTGTGCTTTACCCTGCATCTGTTTCACATACACAAACGTGTCAGGTTTACATAAACCACACTGATAAAGATGAAAAATAAGGGAAGAACGAGATAAAAATAGCTCTTACAGTATCAGTGACACATATTTTATTATTATAATATATGATAGCCTTGCAATCAATCATACTCTATACTGCATTGGCTAGTGACCTCAAGCACCACAAAGGAGAAGCTAGCCAACATCCAGGAATTGATTCTTTCAGCTTCAAAAAAAAAAAAAATCTCCAGTATCGTATGTTTGGATATCTGGTAACTATTCCAAAGACAGTGAAATGAGCAGATCTCATCCCCCAAGGGTCACCCAGGTCCTGATTTCCAATGCCTTCCTTTTACACGCTACTCCCTCAGGGCGAGAGTGGTGAAGGAAACAGGGAACAGCAACCTGTTCCTTTTCTGACGCTGCTATGGACAGATCATCTGTAAATGTAACCACCCAACCTGCCCCTCATAACTTCCCAGGCTTGAAAGATGACACTGCTGATTTGTACTTTTATCAAGCTTCCCTTCTACTGTCCCTGGCTAGCTGAGCAGACTGCAGCTAGAAAACTCATTTTTTTCCTTCAACTAAAGAAACGTTTAGCTTCTGTACTACAATTATAAAAATTGCTAGGATCTCAAGGGAGGATTTCTTTTAAATGCATGTAAACTTGATTCTAGTAAGTGAAACTCTGCTTTTTCACTTATTGACGAAAATGTACTTTTTTTCTCATAAACTTGCATCTCTTTCTCCTAATGCTTTAGTTTTACCTTTTGTCCCCTCACCAGCTTTAACCTTGAAGTCTACTGATCTCTAAGAACACATTTTACTATTTTGCCAGGAACAAATTTATTTGGGGATAAAGAATTGTTCTGTGATGCAAGTATTTACCCCAGATATAATATTTTACCAATTTTAATTTCCAAATCTTGGTGTTGCTTAAAATTCTCCTTTCATCTTGACATCTCGTCTGAAAGCTTTTAGCATTTCGTGCATATGTATTAGAAGTTTTTTTTTATTCCTCAAGAGTGACTTAGTGTAAACATGTTTAGATATTCCCTTGTTGTGTTTCTGTTCTAGGCGTTACATTGATTTTCTGAGTTCTTGTTTGTGTTTGTTGATTGCTCATAGCATTTCATGACAGTCATGTGATGCCTCCCTGGCTAGAAAAGATGAGCATTTGAGCTCCCTTGTTCCTGGCTGGGGTCCCCTGTTCTCTAAATTTGTTGTATCCTCCATGCTACAGTCCAATAAGAAATAGGAACAATCCCATAAAGAAATAAACAAGAAAGACCGATCCTTCTGGACTTCTCTTCCTTACTCCTTTCATTCCGTAGTTGTGCAGGGGATACCCTCTTCCCATTTAAGAATTGACTCAAAAGGCAGTTGCTACAGAAAACAATCCCTGGAGACCAAGCTGCTCCTGGTTGCCTATAAGTGCTTAAGTTCTCCTTCCCCCAGGCTGCATTCGTAAATCACCAATGCTCTCCAGTAAGCTGGGACAAGTTCCTGGAAGCTGAGGGGCTCTGTGCTTGTTTTCTTTAAGGGTCCTCCCTCATGATTGAATAAACATTTGGTGATTAACTGGCAGAGTTTTCATTTTCTTTTGCCCTCTTTTAATATCTGCTCATCTACAGAATACGTGAATAATATATGCAAATGAAAATTTTCAAAGTCAACACTCTGAATCCCATCACCCATGGATGGCTGTTAGTACAGTGGTATATTCTTTCCTGCCTTTTTCAACACATAAACTGCTTTTGTTGTTACATTATATTAACACAGCTGTGATTATACTCCATGTACTATCTTGTATTCTCAGTTCTTTTATCAGGAACATTTTCACATAATAAAATACAACAAAATAATTTCTTTCCTCTGTACCATAATTTATCTGTAGGATACTTAATTACCAGTGCCTCATCTGAGTTCAGGGCCACGCTATTTATTTCCACTGGTACCAAAGTGAGGTCTCAGTCCACAATGTAGCAAGATAGGCCCGAGGACTGAGGAATTAGGCCAATTTCTTGAGTCTTTCTCCTACTTGTATCATCTATCCCTGACCCTACGATCCTCTGGAAACACAGAGAAGTCTTTAGTCTCAGAACATAACTGAATTTCTTCCAGTTGCCCAAACACACAGTACTTCTGTTCCCTGCCTTCCAGGCTTTTGCGCCTTGTTTCCTCTGAAATGCTCTTCTCCTTTCTGGCCCTTCCACTGCAAGGGGCCCCTACTTCCGGAACTTGGCTATTTCCTTCTCACCCTTCAGACCTCAAGCCACTTATCACTCCCTTTCAGGTGGAGTTGCAGTCCCTTCCCAGGTGCTTTCTCAGCACCTTGCATACTGATTATAACAGCCTGTACACAAGTACCCCCTGCCAGGCTGGGACATTCATGAACATAAGGACTATGCTTTTCTTGCCCACCCTTAAATTCTTAGCATGGTGCTTCTACATTGTGGGCATTCATCAGTGTTGCTGAATAAATCAATGAATGGAAGTATAGAAATAAAACAATAAAGTTGCAAGATTTTCAAGGTCTTCTTGCTTTTCCAAGATGGTAATGGTCAATGTGCATAAGATGTTTCCAACTGATTTGATTTAAATGTCATCCCCCAATTCCTTCTTTTTCTGGACATAGCACCCCAAATTTCTGATTATGAAATCATCCTTCCTCTTCCCCAGTAGATTAAATAAGGACTTCATCTCTCACTTCCAAGTATGGAAAGAAGACCTGAGTCAAATTAAAAGAGTGAGCCTTGAGATTTTTGCCAGGACTGTTGGAAAAAAGGATTCCTCTCCCTGTTGGGGTTGCTGAGTTGGCAGAACAAGGCCTGAAGCAGTTGATGGCCGTCTTACCTCCCCATGGGAAGAACTTGCCTGAGAATGAAGACAGCACAAAGAAAAGCAGAGCCAAGACTTGGAGAGGCACAGATTCCTAATGGCTCCATTAGAACATGTTTACCCAGGTTTAACTGAAGCAACACCACTCTTGAACTTTTCATTTACTTTTATAATTTTCAATTGTAGAATTCCAATTTGTTTAGCTCAGTTTCACTTGAATTTTTCTCACTTGCAATTGACTCCCACCCTCTTTATTATATTCTATGCAGCATGTGTAGGGGGATCGGGACAGGACCCCAATCAAGGAATCCTTCCTAGACTGTTCTCCAGTCTTTGCACCTTCATAGAGCCAGGAGGGAATCAATCACTTGGTATGTAGACCCATGACGACCCACTTCCCAAGAAATTTCACCATCAGATGGCCTCTCCCATCATGACACCAAGGCCTCGGAGGTATGAAAAATATGGACCTCACTCAGAAGAAAAAGGTTATCCACTTTCAGAACTCATGACTATGTGTCAGGATAATGATCTTCGACTCTGCTATGAAGAAACATTTGCAAGCTGCCCCTTCAGAATCACAAAATCTACTTTGCCAGACATTCCTGGTCAGGGAGGGAACCAGAGAATCTTTTTGCTACAGGGCTTCTACATTCTTTTGGTTCTGAAATATTACACTTACAAAATTTTAATTTCATCCTTAAATTCCTAAATCCCTGTGATGCAGACCCACTGAGCTGACTTCTCATGGCCAACACTGGCCTGTTGGTAAGAGCTGAGCCACCTCCAGGCAAAGTTGCTGCCTCCATTACAAACGTGGATGTTGAACTTGGATGGGAAATTCTGGGAAGAGATTATATAAAACTCAGTTGGGAAATAACCACACCCCTAATACCATAGACCCACAGCAATCTGCTTGGCAGAAGAACACCTACGTGAGGAATCAGAGAAGAAAACTTTTCCAGCAGTCTGCTAAACATTTGAAAGCTAGGTCTATCCAAAAGGGTCCCACAAATACAGTGTCACTCTTTTGCACCCTCACATACACATGCATGCCCACACACTTCCTTAAGCAGAGCAGAAAATTGCAAAATGAGTTTCTCTGGTCTGGGAATTTTTATAAAATTTCCACAAAGGTGTAAAAATTGAATTCCATTCAGTTAAACTCATCTACAATTATCTTTACTGAAAACGAGAGAATTATATGAAATCAGGACTACCCTAGAAGTCTTTGGGATACATGGATGGTTAGTATCCCTGAGTATTGCAACCCACATGGGAAGGATGAGAGGTATAAAAATGGATCCAGGGCTTAGGCCCTATCCACTTACAGAAAAGACAAAAAAATACCATTAGACGCTTAATTCCCTATGATTCATTAATGCTCAATTATTTGTGCTACAAAATGCTTTGATCTTCTGTATGGCTACTTGCGAAGTTAACACCTCACCACTGGAGAGATACCCAGTGTGTATAATGGTCTTCTCTTAATGACTGATAAGATAACTTTAATCCCAGGAAAAGGAAAAAACTAATACAGTCATGCAGGACATGTTCAAAGGCGGACTGCATAGAAGACAATGATCCCATAAAATGATAATAGAGCTGAAAAATTCTTACCATGTAGTAACGTCTTGATGATCCTAAAACTATGTAGGCCTAGGCTAGTGTGTGTGTTTGTGTCCTAATTTTTAACAAAAAAAATGTGAATAGTAAAAAAAATGAAAAAGTTTAAAAATAGAAAAAAGCTTATAAAATAAGGATATAAATGAGGAAAATATTTTTGTACAGCTGCACGATGTGTTTTAAGCTGTGTTATTATAAAAGAATCACAAAGTTAAAAAAATCTGAAACTTTATAAAGTACAAAAGTTACAGTAAGATAAGGTTAATATATTATTGAAGAAAGAAAAATATTTTTAATAAATTCTGTAGTATAAGTGTACAGGGTTTATAAAGTGCACAGTAGTGTATACTAATGTCCTAAGGATTTGCATTCATTTGCCCAAACTCACCCAAAGCAACTTCCAGTCCTGTAAGTTTCATTCACAGTAAGTGCCCTATACAGGTGTATCATTTTTTAAATCTTTTACACCATATTTTTACTCTACCTTTTCTATGTTTAGATATATAAATACTTCCCATTGTGTCACAATTGCCTACAGTATTCACTATATTAACACACTGTACAGATTTGTAGCCTGGGAGCAATAGTTTGTACCATGTAGCCTAGACGTGTGGTAGGCTATACCGTCCAGGTTTGTCTGAGTGTGCTCTATGATGTTCACATAACAATCAGATCATCTAACAATGCATTTCTCAGAATATATCCCCATTATTAAGTGAACGCATTACTGTGTATGAAATCAGTACTGACTACACACTTAAGTCTCCTCCTCCCACGAAGCCCACTGGGGTCACATGTACAGTGAACAATACCACCTCTATTCCCAGGGCCTGATGGTACAGCCTAGTGGTTAGGAGCTTTGGATCCCAGCTCCGCTGTTGGTTACCTGTGTGGTGTTTAGAAAGTCACTTAACTTCCCTGAACTGTGGTTACTGATAGTACTTGTCTATGAGGGTTGCTGATCGTGTTAAGAGAGATGGTGTCTGTAAATTGCCAACATTATCCTTCAGCTTCCAAATGGTGGCTTTGTTGAGGAGTATTTTCTTGAAACTGATGTCCTTGTGGACACTGGACAACAATAGATTTGCCTTAGCCACCTGATGTTCTCTCCCAAGTTTAGGAGTGGAGACGATTCCAGACAGAAGATCTGGTGATATTTTCCTTGGGTTGGAATGAAATATACCGGAACATGGAATCTTTGAAAACGATAAACCATCAATAAAAAGAGACACTGTAAGGAGCTACAACCAGCAGGGCTGTTCTCAGTGAGCTATAAGCACCATAGGGACAGGGCCAGATCTGTTCTGCTAATCACTGTCTCTGTGGTGCCTCGCAGAGCACCTATCATGAATAGGGGCTTGGTCAGCATTTGTTAAGCATGGGGAGAGATCAAGCACGTGATTACTGACCAAATGCTAGTCTCCATCGGAGCCACATTAGGGATAGTCTTGGCAATGGCATCAGTGAACAAAAGCAGGGTTAAATGCCACCTTGTCTCAAGCATCACAGATTGACGTTGATGGCAATAAGTAGCCTTGTTAATTAGAGCCCCACTCTTTGTCCTGACTGGGTGTGTGAATAATAAAGCAACAAGAACTTCAGCAAATAAACTCACCGCAGGTCTCAGAAGTGACCATGGCCTAGCATAACTATGTTTTCATTTGTAATCATTTCCACTGGCTAATGTCCAAACAAAGGAAAACAAATAGCTGGCACTCACTGTTTTATAATCAGTTATGACACTGTATTTTTCCTTGGCTTAGTCTCAGACTGTTTCTCAACATGGCATTCCAGAGAGCCGCTAGCAATCAGTTGGAGCTGGCCTTTGAAGTGGAGATATTCTGTCATCTCTGCTCATTAAGGGTCTCCTTTTACACCATTCTAAGAGTCATTTGTTGTTTTTTCTCTCTGGAATCCACTCTTCTGTCCTATGACAACATCCTAGTTTTTATTAGGATCACTTCTCTTCTCTTCCTAATGTATTGTCAGCCAGCGACACTGACTCCACAGTGGAGGTTGGCAGTAGAGCACATGACCTTCCTTCCCCAGCCTCAGAGATTGGCTCAGCGATAGGATAAGTGAAGCCAATCGGAGCCGATGCCCTTGGACTTTTGCTGAGCTGGTAGAGAAGCCCACTCTCATTCTGGATTTGATGTAATAACCACAGCTGAGAGTAGCCAGGCAAATACTGAGGAGACCCGGAATGAAACCAACATAGCAGCAGGCAGAGCAGAAAGATGGAAAGAAGCGAATTGCTAGTGATATCGTTTAAGTTTCTGGATCCAGTCATACCTTAAGTTAGATACTCCCGGACTCAATGGTTGTAAATAAAAATGCCCTCTTTTGCTTCAACTGGTGGGAGTTGAATGTTCTGCTACCTGAAACCAAGAGAATTAGACTTAAAGCAATACCGATTCTGGTGCATTTCTCCAATTCTTAAAAAATTATGGATCCTGGAGGAAACTCTCGAAGCCCACGACTTTGCCAACTTTGGCTTGGCCTGGCTGAGGAAACATCAGAGCCACCATCTCTTTCCAGGAACTGGGGAAAGCACCATCGAATGCACAGAGATGTTGCCAAGACCCACAGAGGGGCTGGCTGTAAGGCCTGGAGACTGACTGGGCATCTGCAGGTTGGATTTCCTCCCCATCCTCCTTGCCATATGAATGTCCTCAGTGCAGAGAGGTTCACCGTCTTCCAGAAATATCATTTCCAAATCCATCAACTCTTACTATTACAAATTCTTCAACTAAACTCTTCAAGGTCGGGGGGGAGTGGGGCTAAGCCTGAACTCTACATTCTGAACTACACCGTTAGCAAGCAGTGTTAGCCCACTGACTTTTCATTTGTTCATGTCTTCATATAGTCAGTGAATACTTCCCAGTGTTTCCATGAGTCAGTCACAGGTCTAGGTGTTTGGGAGACATCAGTGGGCAAAATAGAGAAAGCCCCTACCTCATGGAAATTACACTATAGACACAGAAGACAGGCAAGGAACAATAAACATGATAATTACATTATGTGAGTATCGGAAGGTGACAAGAGCCACTGGAAAAAATAGAACATGCCAAGAATGATCAAGGGTGCAGTTTAACCCCTTTAAACAATGTGTCCAAGGTGGGCCTCCCTGGAGATGTGACATTGGATTCTAACCTGAAGGCAATAAGGAGTGACCCATGCGGAAAGTCAGGTTGCCTGTGCAGAAGGTGACCAGTTTATTAAAGTCATTTCCCCAGTTCTTGAACTTCTGAACTGCTTACTCTGTTTCCAACAGCCAGTGTTTGTTAGTAGTTCAGGGCCGTATCTATATACAGACCAGTTCAACTGAATTTTTTTTTCTTTCTTGTTTTTTGTGTGTGTACTCAGTGTTTAGGGAGGAGAAGGGCGAGACCTGCTGGGCTTTGGGCCGCAAGACGTTGAGGAGTAATGCTGGCGGGAGGCCGCCAACCTCACGGTCTGTCTGGACACCGCCCTGCTGGGGCATCGACTCCATAAATGTCTAGAAAACTGAGTCAGAACTAAATGATTCTGACAAATGAGTGAGCAGGCAGCCACACCTGACAGGGACTTTTTATTGATATGATTTGCTTTTTGAAAAGCAGCTGGAGACACTGCCTCCATCTGTGCTGGGCCTGGGGTTGTTCCCTGGCGATGGGGCCTCCTTGGCACCTGGGCTGCCCCGAGCCAGAGTGTGTGAATTGGGTCCCATTCCCGCGTGAGTTCGAGCTTGCGTGCTCCTGACCTGTCCTGCGAGCCCTGCTACTTGAATAAGATTTATGAGCCAGCGTCATGCTCAGCCTGGCTCCTTTGAGGAAAACATAAAACAAATCCCAAGGATTTGGGAGGGAGAAGTTATCAGTGACTGGGAGGAAAGTCAGAGGCAGCTGCACACAATCTCCACTGGTTCAAAGCGCACCTAGAGGCTGGAGGCCAGATCCCTGCCCTGCCAAAGTGGCCTGAGCCTCCACCAGAGATGGCTTTTTAGAGCCTCCCAGCGAGCGTCTAAGCAAGGCAGCTACACGGCTCCCCCCACATGAGACCCCTGTGTCCAGTGAGTGTCCAGTGCAGGGTGGACGTGGGGGGAAGAACTGCCCAGCGGTCAGG
The DNA here is from genome assembly GCA_963575035.1 of Avahi laniger. Lineage (NCBI taxonomy): Eukaryota > Metazoa > Chordata > Mammalia > Primates > Indriidae > Avahi > Avahi laniger. The sequence goes on along the minus strand of CAUYSK010055617.1, from coordinate 2,739 downwards.
AGGGCTGGGCCTCTGGCTTCAGAGAACTGCAGGTTTGCGTAAACCTGGGCAGATTCACTACCATGTCTGCATTTCCTTATCTGTGAAATAGGGTCATGGTAGTACCCAGCTCATCTGGATATAGAGAGAACTAAATGATCTAAAGCTTATAAAATCCTTTGTGTCATTCTTGGAACATCGTTAAGCACTAACATGTCAGCGGCCAGCACTATCGTTATTATTGATATAATGAAGCACACACATACACAAAACACACAGCAAAACTCACAGCCCTGCCTGGAACCCACAGGCTCTCTCCATCTCTGAGAATTTTTCTCAAGAGCAGTCCCCTTTGAATGCAATGAATAAAAATTCTCCATTTTATTACGTTATTGTTATCCTATGACCACGTTGTGGTGATGTGACTTGCACAGCCTGTGCTGACTATGACCAGGCAGTTAGCCTGTCTCTTTGCGGAAAGTGCAAACCATACGCATTGGCACTAGTCCGAAGCAGGGGAGAAATCAGTCTGTGAAAACAAAGTCTTTAATGGAATACTTCTCCTGTCCCCCAGATCATGACCTGGTCCTCACTTCAGCACTAAGGACACGTAGACTTTTTTGACGAAGTCCAGTGGGAGTCATCTGTTCCATTGAGAGACACATTATGTAGGGTGTGCTCAGCACCACAGGACACAACACATAGACACCTACACACACACACACACACACACACACACTTGAAAGGCGGCTGCCTTCAGGAAGTTAAAAAGCTATGGGAGAGGGAGATGAAACAAAGAAATTAAGTGTGAAGTAGAAAATCGTTTGTGTCACCTGTTCACCTCTGTATGTCCCGCTTTTGTTGCACTCATCACTGTGGAAGGAATCTGGCTCCTCGTGTCATTCATTCAACACTTAGTGAGCACCTACTGTCTACAAGGCACAGTGCTAGCCATTGCATAGCATAGGATGAAAAGCACATAAAATAAGAAGTACCACCCACAAGGAGAGTAGGAAAAGGCTGTGGACGATCAAAAGCCAGAGGAATCGCTTCCCACCTGAGGCCATGGGAGGCTGCTTTCCTAGAGGTGCTGGCCTTTGAGTGGAGCTGAGAGAGTGGGGAAATGTTGGAAAAGAGGCAAATACCCCCAAACCTTGGGGCAAAGCTGCCACCAAGTCCCGCCTCTGCCCAGAGCCGCAGCGGTCACACCACGAAACGCTGCCCTTGGCACTTCTACAGCAGCAGAGGCAGAAGTCCTAAGGTCGCACTCACAGATTTAGTCTACAGATGCTGACCAAGTGGTTCCCGCTGAAGGGCAATACGGCACGGTGCAAGGACGCTGGGGCCAGACTGCCTGCAGTGGACTCTTTCCTCCTGCACTTAGTCGGTAGTGACCCTGGCATTTACTTTACCTCTCCGAATCTCCGCTTCCTCCTCGGTAAAATGGGGATAAGCTCAAGTATCTGACTTGATGGTGGTGAGGGCTGAATGAGTAAATTCATTTAAAATGTGCAGAAGAATGCATGGTACATAGTACGTGCTATGCAAGAACGAGCTGTGATTTTTTTAATATGTACTTAAGGATACAGTAGACACTGAGCTGTACTTTCTGCCTCATAGAACCCTCTGGAAACTCCTAGTGACAACCATACACCAGGCCTTTGAGCTTGACCTTGCACACAGTAGGAACTTAATGTTCAATGGAATGACAGGATGGATTGATACTTGAGATTTTATACATTTCCTCTTAAAATTAAGCTTTTTATGTTTAAATAAGTAATTTGTGTGCAGTTGTAAGAAATAATACGGAAAGAGGCAGTACTCTAGTTTCTCCCAATGGTAATGTTTTGAAAAACTGTAGTACAACAGCACAACCAGGATATTGACACTGATAAATTTACCAACCTTACTCATATTTCCAGTCTTCCTTGTACTCATTTCTCTGAGTGTCTGTGTGTGTGTGCATGTATTTATTAATAGTCCTGTGCAATTTTTTCACATGGGTAGGTTCATGTATCCACCACTACAGTCAAGATAGAGAACACATAGATCCCTGGTGTTGCTCCTCTGTAACCACACCACCTCCCTCCCTGACTCCTGGCAACCACTAATCTGGCCATTTCTATAATTTTGTCACTTCAAGGATGCTACATAATAGAGCTATACAGTATATGATTTGGGGGATTGGCTTTTTTCACTTAGCATAATTCCTCTGAGGTTCATCCAGGTAGTTGTGGGTATCAATAGTTCGCTTGTTTTCTATTGCTGAGTAGTATTCCATGGTGTGGATGTGCCAGAGTTTGTTGATCCATTCACCCACCGAAGGACATCTGGGTTGTTTCCAGATTTGGACTATCATGAATAAAGCTGCTATGAACATTAATATATAAGTTTTTGTGTGAACATGAGCTTTCATTTCTCTGGGATAAATGTCCAGGCATACAATTGCTGGATCATGTGGTGGTTGCATGCTTAGTTTTATGAGAAACCAGCAAATGGTTTTCCGAAGTGGCTATAGCATTTTGCATTCCCACCAGCAATGCGTGAGTGACCCAGTTTATCCTCACCCTCACCAGTAGTGAGTGTTGTCATTATTTTTGTTTAAATTTTAGCTATTCTGGCCGGGCGCGGTGGCTCACGCCTGTAATCCTAGCACTCTGGGAGGCCGAGGTGGGTGGATTGTTTGAGCTCAGGAGTTCGAGACCAGCCTGAGCAAGAGCGAGACCCCGTCTCTACCAAAAATAGAAAGAAATTAATTGG